>JAHWFO010110510.1:750451-807798 GCA_023313115.1 Rhysida immarginata | reverse complement strand
TTTTTTTTCCGTATCCATTAAATTTGATAACATTTCAACTTTTGTCAGTCTAAGAATTCTCCAATATCTTGCTAAAATTGAAGCTGCCATATGCTTTGCATTTATCCTTGCTTGTTTCAAAACGATGGGAATTAATGTTCCTTGGTTGCTATGGTTATTAATCCCTTTGTAATTCTCAGATGCTTCGCACCCGAAACTGTTTCCAATGAAAAGACTCGTGGCGAGGAATTTTCGGCTATAATTTTGGTACTCAATGAAGACAGTTTTGGGGCGATGGCAGAGAGGTTTATTGGAGCGCAAAGATTGTGACACCGTCGGAACAAGCGACCGAAGCAAAGCTAAAAATATCCCCATCAAAGACTATGGACCCTCGCTTCATCAACCGCACAGAAGCCTCATCGTTTTTTCCCATTCCTCATCGATCTAAAGCATTTAAGCTTACATGGCCTAAGCATTTCCCTATTTTTATGTTCGCTTTAATACATTTTTCTATTTCTGTTCTTTATGTGCCTTCAAAATAACACATACTTGATAATATAAAAATGACATATTTCCTTCTAAAGTAGAAAAAGCATTCATGAAAGTCAAATTTTTTAGTAAGACCCCTCTCAGAAATAATAAATAAGACCCTTTAGGGTTGAAAGTTCTGCAATTATATAATCAGAGAAATGCATTAATCACACATAATACAGTGCGATTTATTTAACTTGAGACATCGAAATATCTCGGAAAGTTTGAGTCGTACGAAAAAAATATCCGAATTAAGTTAATATTATCAATTTTCGAGGGGTCCTTCAACTATGTAAAATTAGCCCTCCCCCCTCCTCCGTCCATCCCCGTCCATGACTTCAGATTCGGATAAAGCAACAAAAAGTAAGCAAAAATTGCAATAGGCACACATGTCCTATCTATTCGGGAACATGGCCTAAATGGCAATTAAAGTTAATCATTTTGGCCAGCTTGAAGAAAAAAAAAGATTCCTTCCAAGCCTATGGAGCTATTGCATTATCGTACTGTACGGTTAGGAAGTCGGTGAACGTAATTCAAGCTGCTGCATACGATTGGGATAGTGTCTTCACTCACTAAGTACCCAATGGGCAAACTGTAAATGCTGCATACTATTCACATTTCTTGCAATGCAATTTTCGTAAACCCCTGCGGAGAAAAACGGGTCACTTTCTCACCACTCCATGCAATATCCACCACGACACTACCCGTTGTCATGTGGCTGGTGTTGTTTGTTACCTGCCTACACAGGGCCGCATCCAGCTTTCGCGGGGTCTGGACAAGACTGAAATAAGGAACGCTTCCTAAAGAAAGCAACTGAATAATGCTTGCCCGCGCCTAGGGTCGGTTCTGGATCGCAAGATGGGGTTGGGAATAGCTGTTCCACCCTCCATACTCTCCAAATTCTATATTCTCCACAGTCTAGCCCTTGTGACTTTGATTTATTGACAAAATTAACGGAACTCCTGCGTGACATTCATTTCCACACGATTCCACACGGTCGGCAGTCTACCGCTCCATCCACGACATAACAGATCTTGGGATGCTGTCGGAAGCTACCGCGACGATGGCAAAAGGTCAGGGATAGTGCTGGGGACTATATCGTAAAAAGAATTGTAAAAAAGAAATCTTTGTACGCGATTCTTGTTCTACTCTATCATTGTGATCATTATTAAATTCCAGCCCTCGTATGTAGACAACTCTTCCGGGGGAGATTTCTATATCGTGTTCTTATGTTATCGAGTACCGCGCTTTTATCTTTAGTTATCTATCAGCATCGCAGTATCCTTACAACATACGGAGCTTTTTTCCATCGCGGATATGTCTTGATCAAATCTTTTGCCTTGTTCGTCACTCACATAGCCAAGATATTCCAGGAAGAAATCGAAACGCGAATGTAGATAATAGAGACTTTTTGCAACCTCAGACGATATGCAAAATACGAAAGATGAAATGAGAAAGGTGACATTTCGACTTTCTCCTTTCGTATTTCGTTTTGAGAGTTTTTGCACCCGCGAAATAAGAAATGCGAAAAGAGAAATGCGAAAAAGAGAAATTCCGGATTTTCGATACTGCCAACATCAGGTTTTACTTCTACACTGCTCAGTTCACTCTGATATCTGATTCTCAGCATCATGGCAGCAAGGAGAAGTAAGTACTATTAAAGTTTAAAGCTATTATAGCCTGTAATACAGTATATCTAAATATAAATATATTTTACCTATCATATGAGGATAATCTAATAATGTATTTATTTATTTGTTTGTTCACTAGAGCACTATTTTGTGAACCTCTTTTTGGAAAATATTATCACGCTAGAAGATCTGCATTATTATTTGAACATAGGAAATGGAGAGAAAAGGAGATCTGAGAGTGTGAGGCTCAATTGGAGGAGCTTCGATGAGTCAGACTGCATCGATTTCTGCAGATTCAGTAAGTCTGAAGTGGAGTTACTAGCACACTCTTTTCAGTTTCCCCCTTCAGTAACGCTGGCAAATAGAATTAGATTCACTTCCATTGAAGCAGTCGTGACGCTTCTGTCACGGCTTGCTACTCCAGCAAAGTTGAGGACATTAACGCAGATATTAGGTCGTGATGTCTCAGGCATAAGCCTAATTTTCAATTGGGCAGTAAAATTTGTCCACACAAGTGGGGCCATTTGGTCCAACGAATAGATCCGCCATGGCTTCCCGTTGAAAAATTGGAATACTTCAGCAAGGTAACTATCTATTCATTTATTTGCTTAACATGGTCATGTTTTTATTTATTTTTTTTCATTTAAGGTATCTGCTGAAGCTGGGTTACCAGCCGCGAATATTGTTGGTTTCATTGATGGTAATGCCATATCCGTATGTCGGCCATCAAGAAACCAACAACCATACTACAGTGGCCACAAGCGGCACCATGTCCTCAATTTTTAAGCCGTCGCTCTTCCAAATGGGATCATCCTGCCCATTTAAAGGCCGCGTACACGATTCAAAATGCTGGTTGCCAGCAAGCTGATCGCACAAATGAGAAGAATGTGGCGGAAACCATGTGGCCGGCAGTATCGTCTCTATGCTGACAAGGCGTATCCCCACACCACTTTCACGTTTGCGCCATTCCGCGGAAGAGGGAACGAGGCACAAGAACGCTTCAACCACCGCATGTCAATGCATCGTATACATGCGGAGTATGGCTTCGGTTGCGTTCCCCACATTGATTATATTAAAAAGAAAAAAATTTTATTAGCAAATGTAGGGAAAACCTACACAGTTGCTGTCATTGTGGCAAACATTCATTCCTGTGTCACAGGAGGGAATCAGACCAGCGGCATGTACAACTGTCCTCCTCCTGACTTGGCAAGCTACTTGCATTGAGTAGATTTTTAATACTCCATTGTTATTTTTTATCTCTTATTTAGGGTTATAACTATGTCTGAAATGTAGCAAGAAATTTTTTTATGTTTCCATTTCTAAATTTATGTACCAAGCAAATTTTATGTTTCCACTTCTAAATGTAGCACGAAACACCAAATCTGTAAGTTATCATGTGCATGGAGTCAAATTAAAAGCAATTGCGTATCTTTTCATATTCATTTTTTTCTGTGCAAAATTGGCATCTTTGAAGGCTTGAATTTCTCGTTGTTATTTTAGCCTCGCTCTCACTGAGATTCAAGAAAATTAAACTCATTTAAATAAATAAAAAAGTTTTTACGTGAACATGACTTTTTATTTCTTGCAGAGCGCTTCGGCTAAGGATAACAGGGCTTTGGTTAAGGTGTCATCTCTCTGTTGTCGAGCAACATCCAGTTGGAATCTTTCCCTTTCTAGTTGTAATTGTTCTCTTCTTTGCTCGAGTTCCATGTGTTGCCTCCTCTTTTCCATTTCGAGTTTTTTCAACTCCAGATGCTCCTGCATCTAGATTTCACCTTGCGGAGCTCAAAATCTCTTTCGACTTTGAATTCAATTGCTGCCGAGCAATCATCGTGTTTTCGCTTCCGCCGACGCTGAGGCCCAGGATCATAATGCATGTCATCATCCCCAGTGCTTGATGAACGTGTTGATGACTCTGAATGTTCTTGATTCAGGAGATCATTTCGTTCCTTGCAAATTAAAATAAATATATAAATATATACATCGGGCAATCTGTATTGTTTAATTTCATCTCTTCTTACCTCCACAGGTTCTTGCCGTTCCCTCTGTGTTACAGTGGAGATGCTAACTTCTTGGAAGATCCTTTCTTGTTCTATTAGGCTACTGATTCGTTGAGAAGGGTGGCTCGTTCATCCCACTGCTCTTCCGTGCCAGTGCTATTTGGGTAGACAATTTTTGTAACCAGTAACATTATTTAATTATTACTTTGATTTTTTTTATGCGGTTCACTTACGTATTCATTGTGGCCCTTTCTTCGGAATGGAATTTTTGGAGCAATGTGCTGACCTTTGCCTTGACTTGCCGAACATTGCTGAAGAAATTAATTGCTTTCACCACTTCCTCCCATGCGGCAGAATCTGAATACGGGTTAACAGCCGCTACTGTTTTCAACATTTCAATGTCCGCGGCTATGTGGAAGTAATTGCAGCGTCTGCGGACTTGTGGGGTTAGAACTCGAGATAGTCGGCGTGGTACTTTTTTTTTTTTTTTTAGTCCTCCTGCTCCCATCCTTATAACAAAATCGGTTGCTTAAAATTTTGTAAAATATTTTGGATAATACACGAAAAGTTTGTTCTTACCCTTGTTTCTTCTTGTACCGTCTGTGCTGTATCAGAACTCGTGGTGGGATTTAACATTGCGTTAAACAACTGCGAAGTAGTTTCCTCGTCGGACGCCATGTTAGTTAACGCGAGGAACTTGCTGTCAGAGCGTGGAGGTTGCGCGCAGCACGCATGCGCGACGACAGATTTGGTTACCAAAGTTGGCAACGAATTTTTTTAGAATTTTCGTATTTCGTTCGACAAAACTTGCATGACCAAACGGTACATGGCAGTCACATGACCAAAATGCCACCTATCGCATTTCGCCTTTCGTATTTCGCATATCGTTTGAGGTTGCAAAAAGTCTCTACTGTATTATAGACTATAATAGCTTTAAACTGTAATAGTACTTACTTCTCCTTGCTGCCATGATGCTGAGAATCAGATATCAGAGTGAGCTGAGCCGTGTAGAAGTAAAATCTGATGTTGGCAGTATCGAAAATCTGGAATTTCTCTCTTTCGCATTTCTCTTTTCGCATTTCGCATATCGTTTGAGGTTGCAAAAACTCTCTAATATATTCCACAACCCATATTCTGACAAATATTTCTGTAAAACTCCAACAAATCTGACGCAAATATTTCATGGTTTTTCTCTTTCCTTCTGCCAAATCTATCATGATCGCCAAGATGATGATGGAGAGAATTGCGTAAGTTGGGACGCGTCTTAAGTTGGAACAACCCGATTTAAAAGTTGTACGTTTTCAGCACTTCGTCGAAGGAGACAGCCGTTGTGTTATCGACGTGGACAAACTTCCAGCCGATTTCCCACCAAAAATTCCGATAAGTTTAATTCACATATAAGTAAAATGTGTCACCAACGTTTCGTGCTAATTGTCGGACGATAAAAAGATCATATATCAACTGTGAATATCTATTTTAATTGGCATATCGATGGTTTGTTATATGGCAACATGTGCTTCATGCCGCCATTAGATTTTCTGCGATGTAATCTTTTAGAGTTACCATTTTCCTTAAGTGGAGTTTCATATTGTCTATCCAGTGCAAAGAGTGGACACATGAGGTCTGCACAACCACGAGAAAGTGCGTTTTTACTTGTTTTGCATGTACAAGATAGCAAACAAAAGCCAAAAGTTATTATCCAAAAACAACATAAGAAATTTTACGTGGTTTCTAATTTTTTATTGTAGTTAGCCTCCTGTGTCCGTAAGATGGGACATTGTAACCATAAACCCTATAAATATTTTATGATTCTTTTGGTATTCAGCGCCCATAATTTTTTTTCTATATTGTATTAACAGCTTCTGTTCGTGATTCAATAATCACAGTATCTTTTTTTTTTTTAATACAGTTTGGTTTAAAAAAATATGCTCTATTTATGTAACTCTTCTACATTTATGACAAACATTTTCTCTATCATAAGTTCGTAATTTGAATTTCTCCCTTTTCCCTGTTTCCCTGCACGGATGCTCTTTGCTCTTAATGGCATATTTAAAAATTAATAATGAAAATAAATTTTAATTGATAAAAATTGTTTCCGTTTTATTTTCAACTGTTGCTTTACCATTAGTATAAAACTTCTGAATATACGGTGTCGGCCAACAAAAGTGTATATACACGTCAGCAAATGAAAAACAGTGTATAAACATTTTAATGCTAAATTTATTCAGATATCACAGAGAAATAGGAGTTACTTTGGCCACTACAATTACTGCTTAAAGTGGTTGCTATTAGCTTCCAGACATTTATTAGTACAGCTAACTAC
Source organism: Rhysida immarginata (assembly GCA_023313115.1). NCBI lineage: Eukaryota > Metazoa > Arthropoda > Chilopoda > Scolopendromorpha > Scolopendridae > Rhysida > Rhysida immarginata. The sequence continues at coordinate 801,334 of JAHWFO010110510.1, read as the reverse complement.
TGCTTGAACAACGTTATCAAAGTGTTCAGTGGGATTGCTCCTCATGCCGTTTCAATTTCTTTTTAAAGGGTCGCCCATGTTTCGCTATTCTGCGGTATACATTCTTTAGTGTTATCCACAGGTAAAATTCTAAGGATGTTAAATCAAGAGAACGTGGGGAGGGGGGGGACTCAATTGCATGTTTTCATCCTATCCACTGTTCTTGCAAATGCTTATCGACTTAAGGTCGCATGTCTCTTTGAAAGAAATAGAGAAAAAACAAAAGGTAAGACGGACGTGCTTAGCGTATGTAAAGTGTACATAACAGAGTAATATCAGTGCAGACATATCTTCAAGTCGCAGGATGTCATCTCCAGTATCTCCTATAGATAAAACTGTCGTAAGTATAACTTCAAATTTCACTCCACCATTTCCACGGCACAATAATACAAATGGTATAAAGCAAAAACCGTGGAGAAATGATACTAAAAAACTATACAAGAACAGAAACCACAATCCCACAAGCGAGATTTTTAATTTGGAACCATGGATGTACAATTCGAAGACATTGTCCTCTTCATCAGCGAGAAAATTGGGAATACAATGAGTGATTATGTATAAAATTAATAACAATTCATTTTATTTTACGAATAACCTGACCGCTGTGTATACAGATATATACAGGGTGTAACAAAAAGGTACGGCCAAACTTTCAGGAAACATTCCTCACATGCAGAGGAAGAAAGCGCTTTATTTCCATGTTATAACTCATTTTCTACAATTCTTCATTAATTAAATTCAGATTAGGCCTACGGGGAGAAGTCATATGGTGCAGATGACGGAACGGCGGCCTTCTTGAAGCCGCCATCTTGGATGCACCGTAGGGTTTTAAATGGGAAGGGGGTCATGGGGAACATGATTTTGGGCTAGAATTTCCCAAGGAAAACAATGGTGCAGTACGTTTGTTCATATCTTACTTCGTTCAACAGTTACAGGCATTCCAATTGGCGATTTTCACTTTCATGTACTCTTTGTTGCAGGTGCTAAAGCATGCCACTAACCACAGAGGAGAGGACAGAGTTGATAAGGACATGGAGAGGGAGTAGTGCAAGGGCTGTAGCAGCGGAATTCAATGAACGGCACCTTGATCGATAACCTGTGCCCCATGTTGATGTTGCCCAGCTCTTCAAGAAGTTCATGGATACCGTATCCGTAGCAGACAAATGCAGGTGCGGAAGACCCACGACTGAAAGAGATCAAAACACAACCGTAACAAAGAAGGGGGCTCAGTAGAGCAAGTGGATCGCCATATGTAACAGTGAGAATCGCTATTTGGAATGTAACTGTTGAACGAAGTAAGGAACTGCAGCACCACTGTAATGTAACTGTTGGAAGATAGGAACTGCACCATTGTTTTTCTTGGGAAATTCTAGCCCGAAATCATGTGCCCTATGACCCCCTTCCCATTTAAAACCCTACGGTGCATCTAAGATGGCCGCCGTCCCGATACCTGCACCATATGACTTCCCTCTAGGCCTAATATGTCCCCCCATGCTGGTTGTCCGTCAATGTTCACAAACACGAATTTTACAAGGGGTGAAAGGGACTTATGGCCAACCCTATAGTTTAATTGTCTTTAGCGTGCGGGAACATCTCCGTAGAACCGTCTAAATCTTAAGTATCTGTTTATGATTAAACTCCTTATACCAAAACAGTATATACCACAAATATTATCATATGAACAATCGTACAAAGGGCTCTAGCAGCTGGGCGAGTGCTTGGCCCTAGGTGGGACATATGTACAGACATGGGCATAGCAAGGAAGCTGACTCAAATAAGCTTAAATAGAAATACTTGATGAATAGTTGAATATGATTACCCAATTCAGCAGTTTAAAAATTAATCTGGCTTCGTATTACCCAATTACCCAATAGAGTCGCATTGAAGCTAAACGTATGTGAATCTATTAAAAAAAATTAACATAATGAGAAATCATTTTTTCGACGTTCGAAGTCTACTTATGATAACAGTTCATAGAGACACCTTTACAAGAGGAATAAATAATGTTGGCTAATGTAATAACTGTTTTGACCAATTTCATAGCATTCACAGTATAAAATAAATTACACATCGCCTTATTTATCTGATTGTTCGTATCTGCAGCTGATTACACTGACTCTTGCTAGCTGGGGCAATTTCATTATCGTGTAGTGTAAATAACACATCTTGCAAAAGCAATTAATGAACAAGTCGCGAGAACTAACAAAATAACTTGCCACAACGAGGAAAGAGGTGAGCATAAGAAATTAAACGAAATTGCCAGACAGCACTATTAAACACGACAATTAAGCGAGGTGAAAGACAGTAAATACTACGAAAAGGAAGTTCGTAAAACTGAGGTACATACGGAAAAAAACCCAAGAAAAGTTAGGAATCAGATAATTAAAAGTAAGAGCTCACAGACCTGGAGTGAGAACAAAGTTTCTCTCTAAATGACCATATACCTAGTTAAGTGATGGCGTAAAAGGAAAAGTAGACTTATTCCACAAACGGAAATATTTCAAGATCTATTTATTCATTAGGAAATACTATATCTACGTAATAGTAGAGTAAATGCTCGTGGTATAATTCGGGAGTTGCCAATGTTACCATTTGGCCAAATCACCCACAAAAAAAAATCAAATCAGTTTCTTAATGGTTTGCTCCACACAAAAAATAGATATACCATTTTATATAAAGTAAAGAATTTGTATGTAAAAGATATATGGGCTCCGAAAAACTGTTGGTCATTTCCTTCATTTTTCATGAAAACTAAAATACAAAACGCGGAAACTTTTTTTAAGATGATAATCCTCCCAAAACAATATACGTGAACCCCCTTCCAAGTGTTTTTTTTTTATTTTATGCTTTTATAATATCTCATGTTCTTTTTTGTTCATGTTTTTTTTATATTTTTAGGGAGGTATTATTGTTTCTTTGTATGCGTCAGTTATATAAAATTATTTACACATTAGTTATTAGTGAGAAATATTTCTTTGTATTTCCTTATTCCATTGGATACTCTTCGTTCTGTATTGAGCGGTTTTCAGAAGCATTAATAACTCCGAACATTAACTTATGAAGAGGGATTCCGTATGGAATTTACTCGTTTAAGAACCTATTTATTAGATAATTGTGTTCAGTATATTCTCCACCAACATAGGAATCAACAACACAGGCCAACAAAAAATAACTTTTTAAAAAAAAAAATTTTAATGCTAAATCTCTTTCTGTCCTGTTTTTTCTATCACCTACGGATTTCTTGTTTTTCATAGAAAAGTTCTAAATTATTCAGAGTTTGGGGCCTGATAAATTTCCTTGTAACCCATAGATATGGATACTTTAATATTGCAACCGCTTCTCTTCACACCCATTACTTTAACATTGCAGTCTCTACGTGCATAACTTATAAACGTGACGTGTTAGAAAAAATCTAAAAGCAAATTCCGATTCGGCACACACAAAAAAAAACTCACAAGAAATAAGGAAAATTCATTCAAAACGTGTTTTCATCGTTGGCCTGTGCAACCAAAGCTTAAACATATGCTTGCTGTTCCCTCTAAGAGTCTTGAACATTGGCGTAAGTTGTCGACATAGATTTTTAGGATAAAAAATGAATTTTTTTAACAAATGTATGTGAAATCTCACTGATCTTTGAATTACACAGTGTATTCAAAAAGTTCCAGGAGTGTCGCCCGTAAAACAGTACAAGTAGCGCCATCTCTGAGCGACAAATGGAATCACGCAGGAACGACCTTGGATCACACCCATACGAAGTTTCATTCAGTTTCGACGAGTTGTGATTTGTGAGTGTTCATTTCCTTAAAGTATGTTTGTGTGCTCTTGTAATCGTGTGAGGCCAGAATATTGGAAGGTAGTGGCTGTTGCACGACAATGCTCCGACTCACAGGTCCATCATTGTGCAGGAATTTTTGACGAGAAGGCAGGTTGTAAACATTGACCACCCCTCGTACTCATCTGAAGAAATTTGTAATCAGGCGAGTGTAGGGTCGCTGTTCACAATCCATTCCCAGAATCTTATCCAAGCTCTTACCCCTGTGAATTCGTGAGCCAAGCCCATCAATCAATGTGCTTGCTATCCCATGAGTTTTGCTAACTCAGTGTATAGTGGCTAGAAGAATAGTGTGGCAACGGCTACTACTTGCAATGCTACGTGGTTGATTCCCGATTTGATGATAGTAGCGGTGGCGCTGCAATCGACATAGGTGCGAGTTACGCGGGAGATAATATGGAAATCTTAGGATGACGGAGGTTTTTTTCAGCTATATTACGGGTGAGTTAAATTTATTTATAAAAATTTAGTACATTTTTAGGTAATTGTCTTCCACAGAACTTGAGTTAAAATAAATGAAAAAAATCTGCTGTTTTAAATAAGTTGAAATTTAAGATCAGAGATGGGTGAAGGTATCCATCCCTAATAAGATAAAGCATGGAATACGAGCCCTTCCGAGTCAGAGGAATTAAATTTTGAGTAATTAAGCATTAAACAGATCTGCTAAGTTAAGTCTAATAAAATATAAACATAAAATCTAATAATATAATGCTGTACACTGTTGGCCACTTCACATTTAAATGATAGAAAATTTTAACAGGTGTTTCAGGAGAAAAAATTCAAGAAATGAGGCGTTCGCTCCTTTAGCTCGGAAGATCTTATCTGTGAAATGCACAATATTGAAAAAAATATATGGATATACAAAGAGAATGTCTTTTTTCATATAAAATTCATTTATCACATGATTAACAATCAAATTATTTTTTGTGTGAATAAAAAAATTTAAATATCAGATTTTTTAAGTTTGAAAAAAATTGTTTTTATTATTAAAAAAAAAAGTAAGACATACAGTATAATAAATTTATATTTAAAGCTGTTTTGATTGCATTTTATTTTTTAAAAATAAGGAATTTTTAAAAATTATTCTGATTTTCTTAGATTTTACATAAAGAAAAAAATAAATGAGAAGCATAGACAGTAAAGTGGTTCTTGAAATTTTAAAATGCAACAGTAAGAGGGAAGGGGTGCTATTTTGATGCAAAACTAACATCATATGAAGAAATCGAAAACTTTTCTAAAGAAAATAACTCGGTGTGAAACGGTCGCGTATTTCTCTAAACCAAATATAACTGAAAAAGAATAAAAATCACGTGAAATTAAAAAAATACTGCAAAATCATCTCTAAATTAAAAACAAAAAGGGGGAGGTTGAAATATTATTAAAATGGTGTATTATTTAATGTTCTGGAATGAAAATGAAATAATAAATCAAACTTATAAAATTTACGAAGAAATTAATGAAGCCTTATTGATGTAAAGCTCTGGATGTTTAGCTACTATGTTGATGTAGCTGCCATCTGGCGGCATCATCATTCGAGGAATCAGAGTTGAACGCTCACTGCCACACTATTCTTCTAGCCACTATAATTTCAACTAGTGATGAGCTATGTCGTGATTTTACGTTGACGTCTCGGTTTAACGAGATTATCCCGGTTTTCTTATTGGGATTTATTAATTAAATCAATTAAAAATTATTGATTATCGATAATATCTACATTTGACTAAGTTGAAACCGTTTGATTTTCCCAAAATTTGGTCTCCTGGTTTCGTGTTTGATCACTGGATATCTAATGTACCTATATGGACGATAAAGATATTTGTGTATCCGTCTGAGTATATAAATGTCTAGTGATTATTACAGTATTGTCCTAAAATTTGAATATGTGTTGATTCAGCCGTGACAACCGAGCAAATTGGTAGTCACGGGTGGACTTCCCCCTCCAGGGCCAATCTAGAGGTCCCTGCCCGGTCGCTCTCCTCTGGATACACTACTGCATAAATACATCCCATTGTTTATTGATTGCAGATGCAAATGAAGTACTTACAGTATGTCAGGTGTACTTTTGCTTATGTTTCTATGAAAGGAAATTATATGTATGGAATATGATCGATAAACAATATAGAAATAAGCACTGTTTCCTCAATTAATCAACGATCGCTAGAAAACATACTACAGATGATTACGGAAAAGATTAAGGCTCACTTTCCTGTGCATTCTTATTGGTTAAATGAGTTGTAATAGTTTACGCATGCGTCAGTTTCCTCGAGTAGAGTAAACTGTGAAAAATCACTGGTAACAGGTTTTGAGAGTAGTACTTGTGAAAATCACTGGTAACGGTAATCACTGAAATTACGCTCATTACTAATTTCAACACTTCGGGAGAGTTAGAAGATTACGTGGAGTCTTCTTTATATTTGACATTGCTTAATCATCTTCTGAACCTAATTCGTTGATATTGTCTTTTCTGATTATGCTTGTACCTTGGTCATTATACGGTATTTACAGTTGAATTTTTGCCTATAATTTTCTGTTCTTTTCTTTCCTTCTTCAATTATGTTGGCCTTTCTCCTTACCTTTCTCCCTGACTTGTTTCTCGTTTCTCGTTCTCCACGTGAGCGCCTTTTCACCGCGTTTCCTCATAACGGTTCGTCAACCTCTATTTTTCACGTAGGTAGGGTGAAAGTGTCATCTTTCCGCCGGCGATTCCGGATAAGGCTTCTGCTTGTTATAACGAAAACTTCAACAAAGGCGCTGCACTGATGCAAGTCAAATTATGGCTTCAACGGCTTTTGTTTAAAAACCTCCCACTTAACCAGAAATTTCTTTGCGTATATCTATTTACAAAGTGTTTGTTTGAGGTTTGGGTTAAAATTGAAGCAAGAAATTGTGTTGATTTATAATTTTATTTTTATTTTGTTCGCTAAATTGCTTATTATAATAATCGCTATTTACATTTCACATAATCAAAGTGTAAAAAAAAAATCATCGAATTCATTTATACAACAACAAGGTCAGCTCTGCTCAGTCGGAACTTATCAATTACCTGTTTTCAGGGAGATTTCTATGTTGATTTCTCAAAAGAAAAATCAAAGCCTTTAATTGATTTTAACATGATAATATTTTAAGGCTGGACACCATTCTACTTAAAGAAAGATGCAAAAAGCGACACCAAAAAGCGTTATTTTAAAACCCATATCGGATTTAAATATGTGGAATGGCCCAATTGAGAGTACAACAAAATATGGAACTACAATTGATAGAGATTTTTTTTTTAAATTTAGAGAGATTGGAATCAAATATATTTATCTCATATTTTAATTATCACAAGCCCAATGTTTCTTTCTTAGATTTTAATAATATTGAAGAAGATGTTGATTTACAAAATCAGCAGCTGATGATATCCATCTACCTGTATCGCATTTGAGTTACCGGGGTAAAGGCTTGTCCATCGCAGGAGTTAGGCCCATCCTTTACGAGTTATAGTCTTAGACAAAGAGGTTCCTATTGCAGCTTATAGTTCCTGATGATCACTAATGATAGCTCTGGAGTTTTCTGCAATTTCTCAATAGATTTAGAATGGTGTTATCACTTAATTTGGGCTTTTTTCCCTCTTCCACACCGATTAATAACAATTCTCGTAGACTTAACTTCCGAACAATAGAAACCATTCTTAAATTTGGCTTTAAGTTCTTTGGAGGTGGTTTCATATCCAATTCCCTCCTTGTGATGTTGAATTATTGACTTTCATAGATCAGTTGATATTATCTGATAATTATCAACTTGACAATTCTTTTGATTTACCTTTTGTTGATTGACAATGGATAGCAGAGCACTGCTTTTTTACGGAGTATTTTTCCAAAATTTTAGAAAAATTTAAGATATTTATTTGTTATTTAAATAGCCAATCATATTGTGTTATGTAGTTTCCGAGTTACGCATTCAAAATCCTAACAGTGCTCACATGCGAGTACTAATCAGCACATGTTAAGATGTTGACTGCGTAACTTGGAAACTACTCGTTGGAATTCGATCAAATTTTAACGGTATACACAGTTTTATATACCCTATTAATTCTCCAAAATTCATTATCCTAAGCGTTGCAGAACCTGAGTTATTAACTTGTTGATCTTGGTCACGGCATTTTTATTTCTGTTCATATCTCAGTTAGCGATCAAATTCGGAGACATGTTCATATGAAGTTTTTTGCTTAGAAACACCCCTACCACCCCTCCAAAGTTGGTCATCGAATTATTCAACATCCTGTATGGATGGAGTTGGTAATATTTTAAAGTATTTCGTAATAGTTGAAGCTTAGAGTTTTAATACTTTAAATTTATACATGTGGCATCACGAAGCTTATGACTCGTCCCCCCACCCCTTGTCACACGATTTCACACTTTGTTGACCCCTTTCCTCCCCCTCGACGTGTGACATAATTTATGGATGGCCCCTTACAGCTGCTATATTGGAGAATATGTATTAGAGAAGGCGATGGAAGTGTGTAACAGTGCGGAAGGCAAGCCAAGTATAGACAGCTTAAAATGAAGAATATGATAAAGCAAGAGAAGAGTAGCCTTAAGAAAGAATGCGCTGAAATTGAACAACTCAACAGAGAAGGAAGAGATGATGTAGCGTAGCGCAGAATAAACAGCATGAATTTAGGCAATCACAGAAGGAACAAGAATCATTTAACTGACATCGAAGGGATGAATGGCGAGAAGATAATGGAGGAATTAGATATTATTCGCATTTGGGAAGAATATTTACGAACTCTTTATGACACGCAAAATCGTATTGAAGAAAGGGAGACTGTGGATGAAGACCGCATATCGTATAGACATCTTTGCTGTAGAAGTTGAAAAGGCGATGAATGATATGAACAAAATAACAGGTGTAAATGATATACCTGTAAAGCTTTTTTGGCCCATGGGTGATGCTGGAATAAAAGATATGACCAGGTTATGTAATGAAATCTACGAAACTGATCATTAGCTGAAGAATTTCCTGAAGGCAATTATGATACCGCTGAAAAAAAAAGCAAATGCGAAGAGATGCGAAGACTTCAGGACCATTAGTTTGATTTCCCATACAGACAAAATTCTGCTAAGAATTTTAAACAGAAGATTTTACTGGAAGCTGGATGTGCACATTGGAGAGCCTCAGTTCGAGTTCAGAAGAAGCGTGGGAACAAGAGATGCCATTGGACTTAAGAGAACGGTATCTAGAAAAGGGAAGAGAACTTAACATTTGCTTTGTGGATTTAGAAAAAGCATTCGACAAGGTGAAGTTAAATACTCTTATGGCTATTTTGAAAAGAAAAGCACCGTCGACGATTGATTCAAAATCTATATATGGAGCAAGCCGTAATGGTGAAATTTCATCATCTGGAAACACAGGACATCAAGATAGAAAGAGGAGTAAGGCAAGAATGATATCTTTCACCAACACTTTTCAACATCTACTTAGAAGAAATTATCAACAACGCTTGGAGCGAAGAGCCTGGGATTAACATGGGAGGAAGAAGAATCCAGTGCATCTGGTTTGCAGACGATATGGATATTCTAGCAGAACAGGTAACGGAGCTGTATCATAAGCTTAGAAGGAAGCGGCATGCGAAACAATATTAGGAAAACCAAAGTGATGAAAATTAGTAAGAAGCATCGGAGGATGAAGTTAAGTTTGTATGGGCAGTTAATAGAACAAGTTCGAACCTTCAGATACCTCGGAAATATTAAACTGAAGAAATATCTCTTGACCACAAAAAATTGTTTATTTCGACTACACTGTGGTTCATCATTAACAAGATAATGGAGAACGAAACCAGTTATACACCCAGGTGACTCATGGAAATTTAAAACAGCAAATCGTAGAACTTCAAGGTCGAAACATTTGACAACACTTATACAAGTTTCGAGACCAATCAGAATCGGGAAGGGGGAAAGCCCCTATAACGGAAAACCCGGCAAGTTAAGAAAGTAAAAATAAAACGAAATAGCGAAAATTATAAAAACAAAACCAAATTAAAAAATTACAATTGAAGTTAAAAAAAGGTTACAAATAAAATGCAATTTTTTTGCCAACAATCTAAATCTAATTGATTGCAATAGTTTACTGTTGAAAAAGTAATTCATTTGTTTCGTTTTTAACTCCAATTGCAATCTAGGTATTTCTTCACTTTAATTATTCTTATCTACAGTTGGTTGATTCTTCAAACTAGGAAATATTTTCAATGAAGAATGTAAATGTGTTAACGAAATCAACGTCATAATTGCGATGGCGTAGGTGGCATTCCAGAAGCATCGGAGACTGTTATGTGGTCCTTTAAATTTGGAACTCCGAAAGAGACTGGTGAAGTTTACTATATGTAGCGTTGTATTGTATGGTTTAGAATCTTGGACACTTAGGAAGACTGACGAAAAGAAGCTGAAAGCATTTAAAATGTGGACTTGGAGAAGACTGACACGGAAAAAGTGGACTGATAAAGTTTAAAATGTCGAAACAACTCTTGAGTCAAAGAGACAAAGCAACTGGATCCAGATATTACGGGGTAGTGGAGTTATAAAAGTCACGCTTGAAGTTACAGTTAAAGAGAAGCTCTCCACAGGAAGGAGAAGAATCAAACTGCTGGATTGTTTGGAGTCAGGCGATTCATCAAGAGTATATCAACATGCAGACACATGCACAGGATAGTGATAGGTGAAGAAAGAGGATTTAAGTCTGGACTTATCGAAGGAGAGAACACTCTTGATTGATTGATGCCGGATTTGCAAGGAGTGTGAATAATTTTGATTCTCAGTGTTTAATGAAAAAATACAATACTTTTATTTTTAATTGTCACAATAAAATAATTCAGCATGAAATATGTTTATTTTTATAGCTACTTTAATTATTGTATCGATATGTTAAAAATACATAGGTTTCTTAAACAAATATTAACTTTTCTTTTAATTTGGTTAAGGTGTGAATAATTTCGGGAAAAACTGTAATTCAAATGGTCGAACTTGACATGAATAGGGTGCTTACTAAAGTTATGGCAAAAATTAAAGCAGTGATTCTTTGGGTTATTGTAAGTATCTTTTGTTCTTTGATGAGTTTCAGAATGCCCAATAATTTGGGAAGAATCCTGGTGTTACATCTATATATATATATAAATGTATGTATGTGTGTATGTTTATACAGGGTGTCCCAAAAATGACTGATGGATTTTGAAAATCAATAAAAAAAAGACGGAATGCGATAGATATGTGTCGTTTGCAGCCTTATGCTTAGGAAATCAGGGAATTTTATCCCACCAAATTTCAAATTTAGTTAACATTTCTACCAAGAGATGGCGCTGCAGGCGATCTGTAACAAGCTGATAGCGTGTGCTGTTGAGATTGCAAGTCCGCTCTACCAAAATGGTTTTTTCAAATGGGGGTTACATTGAAAATGGCATTGTTTAGTTTTTTGCAACAGTCCTTGCAACATTTTCATACCGGTTTTTATTTTTTCATAGTTTTCAGCGCCAACTGTGGGTGAAAATGTTAACTAAATTTGAAATTTGGTGGGATATAATTCCCTGATTTCCTAAGCATAAGGCTGCAAACGATACATATCTATCGCATTCCGTCTTTTTTTTTATTGATTTTCAAAATCCATCAGTCATTTTTGGGACACCCGGTATGTATGTATTGTAGCGTACCGCTTTTTTCGGAACTGGTTCCGGTAAGTTTTCATGAGAAAATTTTTTTTTTGTTCAACGGACATGGAGTCACTGATACTTATGTATACATTTTTTCCCTCATGATTTGGTCGCTTTTGATGCTGACGGTTCCCGCTCCAGTGTTAAGTTGGGGCTTCGGGAGAGTTCGAATCGACACTCCCATGTTCCTTATGTCTTTAAATTCGACCGTTTGGTCATACTTTACGTACCTCTTAGTTCTCGAGAGGTTACGGTGTTCCCCCTCCAAATAATTGATTAAAAGGTACATATGACGCGCTCACATCGCGTTGTTTAGGAAATTGCTTTTGCCGGGTTTATATGGAGTCGGTCTCCCTTCCCCTTTGGTTCCCTTTCTTCGAGGAAATGTGTATCTACTTTCCTCTACATTTGGCCTGGCCAGGTCGTATTTTGACTATTTTCGAAGTTTTATTCGCTTGTGGAACCGAATTACGAGGCTCTAAGTACGGTGGTCGACTATACACTACCCGGGTTTCATTTGGAACTAAGAATTTTAAGAAGTAAGTTTTTCTGTGGCTTAGGCGTTCACTTGTGCAATTTTTAAGACTTTTAAAACTCTTCTGTCTGAGTTTATATTTTTTTCATCATCTTAAAATATTCTTTTTTGCGTGAATTAAAAAACCCAAGTGCTTAGATCCAGTTTTCACCTCTTTGTTTTTCGTCATTTTACTCTACGATTGTAAAGTTTTGGCGAAAGAAGGGTTGAATTGATAATATTAATATTTTAAAAGTTTTCTTAAAATATTTTACGTTTATTTCTGTAAAATATATATTCATTTTTCCTTAAAACTACAACGTTTATTGCCGTTTTTATTTAAACAGATTGTTTAAATCGGCATTCTGATATGTCTTGCCTTTTACGTGATTGTTTACCTTTGTTATGGGAGGTTATTCTTTTAGAGCGTCGCCCGCGTCTTAATTTTTTCCCGAGCGCGAGTTTACGAGTCTCGTGTCTTTTTTTGACTTGTTAGAAAAAATCTTTTTGGAATAGAGAGTCTGTCGTTGCCTTCGGATGGGACAACAGCGGAGCGAGCTGGTCCTGCAGACTGAACTGGACAACCTACTTTTGTCCATAGCCAGTAGCACTCGATATGGTTCAACACATAGCCATCGGAACTCATAAACTTTCTCCTTCAGGATATGAAGTCAACTAAGCTGTCAGTCGGATGCGGCAATTGAAGCGTTGGCCTGCGGCTTTGGATCTGGATATTCGTCCTCTCCTCAATAGACCAGCCTAGAAATTTCATCATGAGAAATTATATTTTCTTTCTCTACATAATGGAACGTCCACGCAAGTCCGTCTTCTAAGATAACGGTGTTTCGTAGTTACGGCAATAGAGCTGGGTTTTCTCCTCTTTGCGCGACAAAGACGTCGTTAGTACTTCGGGCCGTTTATCTTCCGTGACAGGTTGGTCAACCATTTTCTTTTATCTGCTTGCTTTAAGAGAAGGAAATTAAACTTTATTTAACACTCCTGACCCCAGGCTCGCCCATCACCTACCGGCGTCGTCTGTGCCCAGTGGAAGACTGCAGACCATGGATAGGATTATTCTCATCACCTGCGAGAGAGCCTTCAACGTTGCGGAGTTTATGAAGGCCCTGCTGTCCAAGATCGACGTGCCAGAGTTCCTGCCGAACGATCATCCAGCAGTCATCTGCCTCCAGAAACTTTCTGCTACGGAGCACCATTTACTTGCAGCAACTGAGTCAGTTGCTAAGAAGATTATTGATGCTAAGTTTGTTTTGGTTAATGACATGAGGATTAATTTGTTTCCCTACAATCCATCTCGATTGGTGATTTTAGTGCGGGGTATCTCCCCTTTGGTGGCATGGGCCTACATTCTCAATGTGTTTAGTCAATTTGGTGAAGTTCTGAAGATGACCAGGATCAAGCATGAAGACCCATCATATCTGCGGAATGGGGAAATTAACATTGAAATGAACTTGGAAAAGGACATTCCAGACTCTTTGATGGTACACGGTGACCGAGCGTTCGTATCATATCCAGGTATGCGCCGCTCATGCTGGTACTGTAAACGTATGGATCATGCTAGGAATGATTGCCCTCTGTTAAAAAAATGCGAACACTGTTCCAGATATGTGAGCCGAGCTCATTCATGTCCTTACGCCCCAATCGGCCTCGGTGGCTCAGGGGTTGCGTGATCGCCTCTGATGCCCGAGGACGACGAGGATTTTTTCAGGGGGAAAATCCTGAGATCACGCACTTTCTTCGGAAGGGAAGTAAAGCCGTTGGTCCCGTATAGTCGTTTGCCGGCTGCACGTTAAAGAACCCTTGCGAGGATAAGTTTGCGGCCCCTATAACGCCGTCCTGAAATGACCATGGCAGTTGAAATAGGACGTTAATACCAAACAAACCAACCAACTAATACGCCCCAGCTTTGCGATTGCCTTCGTCTTCTCATCCTTCTGAGCAATCGACTAAAGATAAAGATGTGTTAACGATCTCGCATGAAAATTGTGAGTCTTTCCTTAAGCTTCCTGTGCTGCCGCCGTACCACTCTTCTGGTGATAGTTTGGTATTGCGATCCTCCTCCAAAAGGGGTCGCACCCCATCGCCACGACAGCGTTCTTCTGGTGGGCAAAAGCCTAAACTGTCCTGCGTCGAAGTAGAATCATGGAGTGCCCTGCCTGAGTACCTGTCCTCCTTCCTCTAATGATGTGTCAGATGTGATTTCTGGTGATTCATCCGACGATAAATTAATAATTGACGAAGACAACTCTATGGAAGTAAATGATGACTTAAAGCCTGCTTCTGTTTGTGCTTGAAAGTGATTCTCTAGCGCTTCAGCGGGGAAAGTCACATTCGCAATCTTCTGTATATGATGCCAGCCCATCGCCAACAAGGTCGGATAAGCCCCAACCTTCGCGCAGGCGTTCCAGAAACCGTAGGTCCAAACATAGACGTTCCAAAAATCGGCATGCTAAGAAAAGCTCTGTTAATGGTCCATCACTTGCGAGTAATCATGAAGGCAATTCTTCTACCCAGCTTCCTAATAATGACGTTTAAATACATCTCTCTCAACATCTGTTCGTTGTGTTGTCGTTTTAAGCAGGATGTTCTTGCCACGTTCGTTCGGATTCACTCCCCAGATGTTCTGTTACTGCAAGAAGTTAAGTTGAGTAATCCTGACATCAAACAATGTTTGCGTTTTTTCTATAGTTTTTTTCCATCAGCCAAGTATTATGTTAATTCTTCCTCTTCGCACTCTTGTGGTGTAGCCATTATTATCTTTAATCCGAATTTTCGGGTGGATGCGATCGAACGTGATTTGAACTCGAGGGTAATTTCCTTGGATATTTCGTTAGTAAAGTTTAAGTTTCGTCTAATTAATGTGTATGCGCCCAACGCAGTGAGGGAACGGCGCGCATTTCTGTCTGAGTTATCTCCTTTCCTTTTCACTAATTTGCCTTTGGTGATGGCGGGCGATTTCAACTCCCATCCTGACGTCCGGAATGTTTTTTTCTACCGGTCCTGTTTTTACCATTTGTGATCAAAATAAGCTAATTGATGTTTGGCCTACTTTAAATGTAGATGATCCCGGGTATACGTTCAGCCGGGGTTTTTGCCAAGCGCACCGATTAGACCTGTTCCTGGTGGATCCAGTTTTCTTGTCCCAATCAAGTACGATGGTGGTGCTTCCGGTGTCCTTTTCAGAATATGATGCTATTTCGTGGTCTTGGTCTTTGCCGGAGGGGTCCTCTAGAGGATGCGATTGTCAGTGGTTTATGAATATTTCCTTGCTTGATGATCCAAGCAATTTTCAGAAATTCGCCTCTTTCTTTGAGCGCATTTCTTCACCTCTGACCCCTACATTGGAATCATGGCAGTTCATTAAATCAAGACTCAAGAAGTTCTTTAGAAGACTAGGTATTGCTGCCGCAAGGAGGATGCGTCATCATATTATGCGGTTGACCCAGATCGTCGGCACGCTGAAGCGTTCTACTCCCCGTGGGGAATATACGAGGGATATTAGGCAGATACGATCTGAAATTAATGCGCACTGTGTGCGGAAGGCGGCTGGGGCAGCCATTCGTGCCAAAGCAATATGGATAAAAGAGGTTGTCCAGGCCTCTTCTAACGTGTTTGCAGAGGAGCGTTCTAGGGTTACTGCGCGTCTCATTCCTCATGTTTATACAGATGGTCATCTTATTTCTGAAGAGGGCGATATTATTTCTGTCTTCCACGCTTTTTATAAAGACCTATTCTCTTCACCGCTTCGTCCGTCGGACGATACTCTTGAATGGATTCGTCTGCTTCCTGTTCTTCCCCAATCGGAGGATTCTGTCTTAACAAGAAGGTTCTCGAAGCAGGAGGTTCTATCATAGATTACTTCTGGTAGGAAATATGCATCTAGCCCTGGGGTGGACGGTTTTACATATGAATTTTATGCAAGATCTTGGTCGGTGATTGGGGATTTCTTGACAAGGGTTTACAACTCCTACTCTCTGAAATTAAATAGTTTTAAAATCAATTATATTGTCTCCCGCCTTTTCCCTCATGTACACTAAACAGTTTACTCTGCTCAGTGGTTTAGTTGTGACACCGTCCAATAAGTGCTTCTGGCGAGACAACCTTAACAATAGTTTTGGCGTCCTTCGTCAAGAGCCCACAACGCAGCACACGAAGATTGTCAACAGAACGTGGAATCAGCTAATCATCGATCGTACGAATCCTTCATGCTCATCAATGGCATCCATTCAAGATTCAGATACTCCAGCACCTAGCAGAGGATGACCCAGACACGTATGCAGTTTTGCAAGTGGGACCTAGCGTAACATCGACAAGATCCCTCTTTTGCACAAGGTATCTTGTTCAGTGGTTAGATGTTCAATTTCCTGGTCATTGGATTGGCCGACGTGATGCCGTGGAATGGCCACCGAGATCACCACTTGATTTTTATCTGTGGGGTCATTTAAAGCAACTCGTATATGCAGAGAAAATCAGAAACAGACACCATCTCCAGCAACGCATTGAAGAAGCATGTGCCAGCATTTCTGCGGAAATCCTTCTGCGAGTGCATGACGATTGGATTCAGCGCCTTCAAATGTGCCTTGACCAAGAGGGGCACCATGTTGAACACATTAAATGGCTGTCCTTTATGGAGAACAGTCCAGCCTGTAATTCCAAACAAAATGTGTTGTAACTTTTGAACCATAACTGCTATTTCAAATCTGTTTACAGGAATGAAATTGTAAAAAAAAGATGTTATTATTTGATATATTACACGACCCCCTTTCCCATTTAAAAAAATTAATTTAGATTCAAGATGGCCGATTTCATGATGGCGGCCATGTTCGGTACATACCGTAAAAGATAGACCATCTCACCCATACCTTACTGGAATATTCAGATTTCCCAATTCCTGCAAGGTTTTCGAAAAAAACAGGATGTACTGCGACTTTTGACTCACCCTGTATAACACGCTTCGGTCATAATTTCGTAGAAGCGACTCAACCCCCTAAGGTCGCTTTAATATACAATCATTGAAAATATTTATACCAGAAAATCAAAAATAAGTTAAATACCAAGAATTTGCAATGAAAAAATTAATCATTCAAATTATGTTGGTTTCTTTTGAGCAGAGGCAGCGGAAGAAGAAGGATCTTCGATAACTACGAAAATGAAAGGCTCTTCGATGATCATGGCTTCACCACTGCTTTGGTTTCCTCCATCATTGATTGCATTCTCATCTATGTCTTCCGTAAGTAACTCCGCAGCCATATTATAGAAAAATATATCTTTTCATGTGGGTTCTATGGATTTTAAGTGGCATAAACACTATTTCTGAAAAATGATAAATGTGATGCTATTCGTTATTAGAATATTAAATTGCATTCAATTTTGAAAAAATATTTCGTACATTCTCTTAAAATGATCCAAACTAGAGGTAGAAATCTTCTTATTAAGAAAAGCATAGCTTTAAATTCTATTAATATTAGCCTTCATTTTGTATATCGGCATTATCATCTTCGTTAGGTATTTTAATATTAATTTTATTTTAAAACATTAATATTCCAAAAGATTTATGGTGGAAATTCTCCAGATAACGTATCTTTTGCTTTAATAATAACGAAGAAATCTATCTGGTGCCAAACACGTTTTTCACAATTTATCAACATCACTTGCCTAGCGATGTTTCATTGCAGAAGATAAATCATAAGCTCTTAAAATCATTCTTCAGAATTTGTCCTCACATTTATGTTTCGTGTCTTTTTTATATATATTATGTTTTCTTTCCTTCTACGGTAAGAATTTCTTTTCCAAGAAGAAACCTCAACTGTATTTCGTTTTAATATTTGAGGCTGAATTTTTTATTATATTGAACTAAGAAAAGCTACGTTTTGTGTTATTTCACTTTATTTTATCGATTTGTTTAACGTTTACTGAAATAACATTCAAGATGTGCTTTGGATTTTTAACTGGTAGATCTATATTAAAATACGCTTAATAATAAATTTGCAAAGTTTACAACTGCTTCAGTTTAACAGACTTTATTTTCTTTGTTTTTTAATTAAATATGAGCTTGTATATTTCAGCATAAATTAAAACAGCACTTTTTCGTTTGCCTTAGGTATCCGATTTTTTAACATTTTAATGTTCATATATTATACATCGAAGGGAAAAAAAAAGACTTTATCAAGCGCTTGAAGTTTAGTCATTCAATAACACATTTAGCGCAATCTGTCCTTACTGATGTTTCTTTAAGATCGTTGACTTCAGCAAGATCGTTAACTTGATTTATGTTTGAGATTACTTCATGACTTTAAGAAGTTTTATTATCCTTTTCCCCTGTTAGCTGCTTTTTTCCGCGTTATTTGATTTTTTTCCTTATCTTTTACTATTCTTTGAGATATTTTATCACTTTACGTTATCTTACTTTCTGCACTAATGTAGAAATACTTTTTTTTTGAAGCAATTATTCTCATGTCAAACAAATAGCTTACTTTGTTGATTATTCACTTATCTCGATCAGAGAGTTTCTTGTCGTATTTTATTATGTTAAAGTCTAAACTGCTCATAGGAGACACTGCCATCGACAATTACAAGATGGCGTCTGCTGTAGAGAAAGCGCAGTGTGTAGTATGGCTTGCTGAAACAAAATCATCGATTATGGTTCAGAGGAGATACGGATTAAGTTACGGTAAACAATCCATCAGATAAATATTGCTTATTGGCTGAATGAAAACCCTTTTTGGAGATCGGGTCGATAGTGAAACGGAAAAGCAGCCGGCGTCAAGCTTTTACTTAACGGATGTCAAAAATCTGACTGAAAACGCAGCAATGATGGGGTCTCCTCTTTCTAACATTGTATCTTACATATTCGCATGAGTTATATTTGATTTTTAAAGTGATCTCTGAATGTGTTTGTCATTGTAAAACTGCTAAATTTAACGTCTGTTCACTGAGCTGCTACTTAATTAGGTACACCTGTCTACAGTGGGTTGTTAGGGATATGGTAACAATTAGCAAATTTATATGTGGCGCGAGCGTCCATTTCACGTGAGCTATCACGTGGAGTATTGTAAGGGTAGGCATTAAAATAGTTAGTATTCGTACAGGTAGCTAAAAACATTGAGTTATGCCACCGAAAATTGATAGATATTGGGAAGGTTTAACGCTCCAAAATCGAGCGTTACATTATTCGGAACTCTTTCCCCCTTGCGTTTGAAGGAAATAGTTTCCTACACGACATAAATTAAATAAAATGCCTGTGTTTTTTCAATATGAGACAGTGGATAGGAGAATTTCATTAACAGATGAAGATTTTCGTTTAAAACCATTGTTGAAGAGAGTAATTGTTGGCGATGGCGATAACAATGCAGCGTTTCATTGTTAAGAAAACCATCGGCAAGGACATAGCAACGGGTTAGCGATGGTTGTTATTGTTGTCGTTGTGTTTTTTTGTCCAGAAAAGTTTTGAGATGTTGGAGCCATGAAATTTTCTGTCTAGCGGCCCTTAAAAAAGACCGCAATCGAAATTTATGAAGAAGTTTATTTTAACTATGAGATGACCAAAAATGAAAAATAACGAGCTGAGATAGAAGATGGCGAATAAGCCTAGCTATTGGATGTAAACCCTATCAGGAGAGATGATATTTAAGACAAATACATCGGAACAAAACCGAAGCTCCTCCAAGGGAAGAGCGTAGAAGACGTCTATATTGCTTTATCGCAATGCAAAAGTTACAGTACTATCTGGTACGGGTTTTTGATATTTAGGCCATATTGACTTCCGTAATACAAGGGTTGGGACTATTTTTTTTTCTTGAAGATACCAGTCCGGTTGGAAAATGTACAGACATATACAGACGAAAGGACAAGGTGTTAAGTACATGTGTGGACAATGAATAGCACTGAAATATCGTAACACACTAATTTATTACGGTAGTATACAGGGCAATATGGCCTTCACGGTGCAAAAGAATGACAACACAGTACACATAAAGTTGACATGACAAACCTGGGCCTAAAGACCCTCAAAGTAGTTCCCTGCTACTGTCACCACACGCTGCCAACGATGTGGGAGGCATTATTCATCACTGGTTGACACACGTCCTTGCTGAAACTTTCCTACCCACCGTGCTACTGTACGGTATGGTAGGGCATTATTCCCAAGGGCTTCCACTAATTCACTGTGACATTCCATCGCATTTCTCCCTCGTAGAACGGCTATTTTGATGTAAGCGCGCTGCTCAACACGGGTTACTTCCATCTCGCACGACACTCACCAACTGACTGATTTCACAGCCCTCGCTGCGCTACTACCAGCTATCACAGAGCCATCTGTTGTTCTGCATACACACTATGCCTGCAGAACTTCCACACGACACATATACGTTTGTGATCCGTTCACATATCTACACCGATTAGAGACCGAATTATTGAATCTCACTGATTGGAGACCGATTGTAAGATGACGAAGTGAGAATGGAATCAACCGGTTATTCACTTACGAGGCATTCGAACATCAGATGTCCGCACTTCCCGAGGTTTCGACGTTTTCGTTTTGCCATGATACGGTACGTACATTCGACCGACGAATTGTATGACGTGAAATATCCTGATTAACGTTACAAACTTACCAATTTGTTGCCCCCTCCCCGTATTTTTCGGAGGTGTACGTAAGGAGCGGACGGTACTTTCCAGCTCATCCCAAAATTGTTCAATGGCGTTGAGATCTGGGGACTGAGCCGACCACTGCATCAAAGAGAACTCAATCATTTTTGCTGGCCTTGTGTGATGATGCATTAACCTGTTGTAAGGAGCCATCTGCATGAGGATGAACTGTGAGCATGAAGGGGCGAACTTGATCTGTTATAAGGTTTATGTATGCCTTGGCGTTCAAAAGATCATCTACAGATATTAGATGACCCAATTCATGCCAAGAAAACATTCCCCACATCATTACTCTGCCTCCACAACAATGCAAAGTCCTCACCAGATATGAGGCATCCATGGCTTCATGTTGCTTTCACCAACTTCTAAGCCTTCCATCAACATGATGCATCAGGAACCTAGATTCGTCTGACCAGGCAAACTTTTCCAATCTGGAATGGGCCAATCCGAATGTTGCTAAGCCCGAGATGGTCTTCGGCTTTGGTAACCCATTCGATCCAAGGTGCGATTAGTTGTCCGTTCTGATATTGTTTTCTGCCTATCTGAAATGTAATGAGCAGTAATTGGTGCGAATGTTGCCTTTCTGTTTTCGTGCACAAATTTTGACACTACTCTTCAACAAGGGTTTTCCGTCCACAGGAGTCATGATGATTATATGTTTTTTGTTCCTTGACCCACTGTCGATAAACCTTTGAAACTGTGGTACGTGATATGTTCAGGAGATTCGCCGTTTATGAAATGATCATTCCAGGCCGTCCTTCATCTACCACCATGGGACGCTAGAAGTCAGATCAATTTTGATATGGTACCACTCTTAACTAAAAGTAGACAATTTGCTTCAAGATTGTGATCATATGAGATGCAAATCAGGCAGTCACTCAGTTTGCATATTTTGTGAAGTGTAACTAATAAAGTGGCAGTTCAGTGTAGAGACGCTCGACATTCTTATTGAACGTTATTTACACTGAATGACCATTTGAAAACACACAAACCCGGTAGTGAATACGTTCTTTATTTAGAATAAGTCTAATATTTAATGGTACTAACCTTTGCGGTTATGCCTGTCCCCAGTCTGATAGCAGATGCCGGTATATTCGCACAATCAAGACCGTGAGCAACTGATGACGTGTTTTTGCATGCCTCTACCTTGATCACACTCGACTTTCCAATTCGTCCCATTCGATGTTCTATTCAATAGAATCTTTGAGATCATATATGTATCTTCATTCGACATCCACACTCTATCACTGTCGCTAGCGAACTCGACAGCTAGGGCATCTTTGCGGCATCTGAAGTACTCTAGGAAAATGCCACACCTAGGAGCGACCGTCGGAGAGGAACAGTTTAAAACGAAATTCATCGCTCCTCCATTGTTCCGGCAACCAATTGCAAGAATTTTCGCAGATGCTAGATGCCGCTTTGCTTTTTTTCAGTTTTCAGTGGATGTATGAAACTGATCAACTGTGAAAATAGAACTTAAGGATCTCAGAACGTACGTTTTACTACAAACATTAACGCCCCTGATCTTCTAGAATGCTTTCAATAGAAGAATGACGAGAAGACATGACGACACACTACAGAGCTATCCAGTCTCTTTTCATCAGTGTTCATTGTCTGCCCGACCGTTTCTTGATTGTCGTGGCATTTTCGCGTTTCCTAATCACATCTTGCACAATTGGCCGAAGATGCCCTAATTTGGTCACTGTAGCGCGCAGCTACGTTATTCAAATTATACTCTATAATGACTCTTTGTTGTCCGTTAACTCAGCACATATGCTCATATTGGTTATGTTCTACCACTATACATCACTTCATACGTTAATGATATCTAAGAAACTGTCCGATGCGAATAGACAGCGCTAAATAGCAACAGCAAAAACTACTCTGAATGTCAAAAATGAATTCAAACTATCTGGGAATATTTTTATATGTACGTACAAAAGCATGTCAATAGAGAGTTAGTACAAAAGCATGAAAAATTTCTGGTAACGAAAAAAACTCTCTATTACGTACAACTTTAATTGCAGAACTGATTAATGTTTCGATTTATATTGTACGAAACAACTAATGTTCAATAATTTATCTAAATTTATATCATTTTAAGTGTCTTAATTTTCATCATGGGATCTCTTCTGTAAAAGAATGCTAATCTTTAAGTGATAATTTCGTTTAAAATTCACAGTAAATATGAATATTGTTATATTCAGCTCTCGTGGAATTTTCTCATTTTGATGGTAGATATATTGTTGACTTCTATTTCTCTTCTGTGAATATCTTGAGCTTCTTTCTTAAAGGTTATTGATTTTTGTCTGTCTCTCCTATTGGCAAACCCTCAAGAGATTGGAACTTCAGCTGCACACTGTCTTATTCAATTACTTAACCGGAATTAAACAATCAAATAAAAGATCTAAATTTGCTATAAGAATAACAAAATTGGAAGCTCTGGGAAAAAGTCCAGAAAATTTGTTTTCGTGCAGGAAAGAAAATTTCTTTCTTTTTCTTCCAGCTACTGATTTTGTTTTTGCAACGACATCGATTTTCCTGGCGACGGCCCGTGGACGCAAATTTTCAAGACTGCTGGTTCTTTATGGATTCCTGAAACTGAGTTGAAAGTTGTTCTTTGAATACCGCATATCCATTGGCTTTCGCTCATGTGCTGTATTATCCGCAAAATCACAAAATATCCTAACACTTTGGAGTGAGTGCAATTCACAGTTTCATTCTTCATGTTGCATATGCCATATCAATTCACAAATCACAAAGCATGTCGCTTCAAAAAGCGTGTATTGAATTCGCCAATTCAGACTTTGCTGCTGCAATGTCATTTATGGCTTTTTCACGGGTCAAGTCATTGGCAGCTTATAAATTTTGTTTTCTGCTCAAATATTTTGCAATACTATAATGATCTGTATATGTTTTGTATAAAAAATGATATATTTTATTATTCTGGACATATTTTGCGATTAAATTAAAATACATATTCTTAATCTGCAATTTAATGTGGACCAATTTATATCTTTAAAGAACACAAACCCTTATTTATGACATTATAGCTAGGTTTTCTGTTTAAAAGGAAAAGACAAACCTTTCTAAGCAAGATTTTTTCCAGTCTTTTTCTTCCCCTTCTGTATTTTTTTTCTTCCCCTTTCTTAAAATATTTTTTGTCATGATCTTATTATCGATATAATTTCCTCCCTAAGAGCTTATAAAATGATTTAAGATATTGCCAAGATATTGGACGTAAAAAGTATAATTTTTCTTAATTTACTTTGATTAATAAGATTTTATTTTGCTTTCCTGGCTTTGTCTTATTTTCTATTGTATGCATTTTCATTGTTTATATATCGTTCCATTTTTTATTTTCGTTACTTTTATTTCTCATAATTTGTCTACAGTTTTCCAATTCTGGTTGGACAAAATTGTTTTATAATGATGAGAGTGCGGTCAAAAATCCAAGAATAAAACAAAATTCTTATGGCCCTATATTAAGAGTGTGTCCAAACAACACCTCCTAAAGAGAAAGCCTGTGCACGGAAACTTCATACATTGTTGCATCATCTAAGTAGGGCATTGTTATTCGTATTTCTACCAGTAATAAGCCCTGAATTTGCACTGCTATGACGATGTAACAATGTATGACGGTTTCCGTGCAGAGGCTTTCTCTTTAGGAGGTGTTGGTCCAAAATACGTCGATGCGTAAATAAGCGATAATCTTAGTGGAGGAATGTTCGGATTTTTTCCTTTTAAGTAAATATCCAATAATTCCAGCTCATGCATTTACAATATGATACGATAATGTCATGTACGAATGGCAGTCTAAAAGTTCATGGAATTCTTCAACAGACAGCGAACGAGCGTAAGATAGCGGAAAACAGCCCTTTTATGGAGAGGAAAACAGCATCTCTGCTCGGAGGCGCATTAAAGCTTGACAGATTTCAGTGTGACGTTTCGTTACTGTTCCGTTTGAAGTAAACGTGAGTGTTTGTCGTTCGTCGCAACGTCGCAAATCGAACAGCGTGCGAACATCAAGTTCCTGTGCGAATTGGGTAAATATACCTCGTAATGTACTTCAGAGACGCAATCGGCCGAGCCATTGTGACCGATGATGATGATTGCGACGGCCGAGCTCCGGAAGATTCCACAAGATGCCTTCCACAGATGCTTTCAAGATTGGCAGATTCGATGGAGCAAGTGTGTTCCACAGATGCTCGCAAGGGTTGCTACTTTGAAGGAGATCAGGTAAGCGTTGCCGAATGTCCTACCATTAGAGTACTTTACTGTCATTCCGAGAACTTTTTGACTGCAGAAGTAAAACTGGAAGTTGTGTTGAAGGAAAAAATTGTCTTGCACAAGTAATAAAACAAAAATTATGTTTTTTATTTAATTTGTCAACGACTGAAAGATATATGAAACCGATTTGGTTTATGGTTTTAGATTTCTTTGGCCAAGGCTGAAGTGGGTACATGCTATAAAAAGAAATACCGTATTTACCCGAATACATCTCGAGGTTGGGTTTTTTTTGAAAAAAATGATAGAAAAAAGAGATCTTGGATTAAATTCGCGTGCGCCAAAAATTTTTATTTTTTTTTTAAATTTCGTTTTGTAAATAAATTTTGTGTTGTATGTGGTATGCATATTGAATGCATTTACTCTATAAACAGTGATTCATTGAAAGAAAGAAATCATATGAGAATTATTTAAAAATTCGAAACAAACTGAGCACCTTGACACAAAACAATTAATTGGAAAAACATGTAAAAAAATAGTGGAAAAAAATTCGATTGACCAAAAACAAAAGAAAATTAGTAATTAGGCAAAAACAGTGTAACGTGTCAGTACGGCTAACTGTTTGCATATTAGGGGGGATTTAAATAATCTTCAGTAAGTTGAAAATATAGAGGTCGGTTTAAATTTGAGAATATTTTTCCCTATGAATTTGGCCAAAAAAGGAGGGGTCGGCTTAAATTCGACGTCGGCAGCTGTTTGGGTAAATACAGTAATTTTGTACCTACAATTGTTTTGGTTGGTGCAAAATTAATGGTCGATTGCTTTTTTTTAGATGTAGGTGAGTCGATATGCAAATTATTTCTCGATTAAAACAACCATGTGACACATCATTTTAAAGCTGTAGTTCTTCTTTTTAAGCTGATGCTAAAAACTTGTTTAAACGCTTTGTTCAAACGTCTACGTTGTGAAAGATTAAATCAATTTTGCAAATTGCTGTTCAACATAAAAGATACGCATCATTTTATTGCACTAGTTCAAATTGGCCATAATGCTGCTTAAGCAACTAGAAATGTCAACAAAGCATGGGGTGACGGGACAATTTCTCGATGTATAACGCACAGATGGTATGAAAAATTCCGTGGTGGCAATACCACCCTTGAAAATGAGAATGGTCGCTGCCGTGCATCCAAAGTTGACGACAACCAGTTGAAGATCTTAATCGAAGCCGACACGTCTATATCCACACAAGAAGTTGCCGAAAAGCTAAAGATAGACCCATCGGAAGTCGTTCGTCACTTGAAGCAAATTGGAAAGGTAAAAAAAGCTCGATAAGTGGGTGCCCAATTGCATCAAAAGAAGGCTATGGTGACTGTTTGGTGTTCTGCAACCGGATTCATTCATCACAGCTTCTTGAATCAAACTACGGTTTGATAAGTTTCAATTTGATACGTTTAACAAATTGATGATAACATGCACCAGAAACTTCAACAACAACGGTCAGCATTAATCAATCGCCAAGGTCCCATCTTGCTTCACGGCAACGCTGGGCCGCACGTCGCAATGGTCACCCGAGAGAAGTTATATAATTCTTGGCTATGAAACTCTTGACCATCCAGCATATTTACCTGATCTTTCGCCAACTGACTACCACTTTTTTAAGCACCTCGACAATTCCCTGCCTTCAAAGAGTTCGTCGCCTCCAAAAGTCCAGACTTCTACGCCTTTAGAATAAATATGCTTGGTCTCGTTGGCAAAAGTGTGTTCATTCTGCTGGATGTTGAAACGAGTTATTGTATTTTAAATTATTAACTATATATCGGCCATTAATTTTTCACCAACCTAATAGGTTGGCTTCATTTCGAAGAATCGGCTTTTGATGATAAAAACTATTTTAATCTTAAAAATCGTTTCCTGAAAGCTGATGCCGTACCCACAATATTTTCTTTTCGAAAAACAGCTAGACATCAACATCTCAGCTGTACTGACAGTCAATTTCCAGTCAAAAGGAAATTTACCTTAGAAAAGATATTTTTAAGTTTTCTAAAAAGAATTCCAACATTACTGTTCGCAACAATACAGCTAACAAGCCTTTCCAAGTTCCTTCTACTAACACCGTCTGCCTTCTTCTTTGCACCATCATCATCTCCAATTTTTTCAATTTTAACAGTGATTATTATATCCAGTCTGCTATGGGCTTCAAAATGGTTCCCAACTATGCCAATATTTTCATGGGGAAGGTGGAAACCAAATTACTTTCCACGTCTTCCTTGAAGCCGTTGGTCTGGCTGCGGTATATTGATGATGTTTTCCTGATATGGACACATAATGAAGACTCACTCCTATCTTTTATCACCCACTCTTAACTCAATCCACCCCTCCATCAAGTTTTCTCACAATTATTCTATCACGATGGTTCCTTTTTTGGACGTCTGTATCTCTATCACTTAAAATAAATTGTCCACAACTCTCTAAAAGAAGCCCACCGACCACCACCAGTACTTACACTAGATAGCTGCCATCCGCGCCATTGCAAGGAAAACATCCATTTAGGTCAGTGAACTCGCATCCATAGAATATGCACTAATCAATCTGACAAGGACTTCCATGCTAACGCCCTTACCCACTCCCTTAATGTAAGAGGCTACCCCAAATCTGTCATACGCGCTTCTATCTATAAACATCGTAATTCCCGTTCTAACAACAATCCTAAACCTTCTCCAGCCATGGGAACACCTACGTTAGTACTTCCTTATCATCCAACCCTCAATAGTATTAAAAATATCCTAAGGAAACATCAACATATTATTGACAACTCCCCTCTTCTCCATTCCATTCTACCAGAACCACCAAAAGTTTCTTTTAAACTGACATCTAATTTTAAAGATATTCTGGTCCAAGCTGCTATCACTAAACCACTCGCTTCTACTAAGGGCTGTTCTCCTTGCAATGAAAAACGTCGTGGCATTTTCCATTTTCTTAACCCTGACACCTCCATTTCTAGCAGTGCTTCTTCCTTTATTAAGTACCGAAAGGTGCTTTATGCTATCAGTGTGGGAAAACGTGTCTGTCTGTCTGTCTGTGTGTCTGTCCGTCTGTAACTCTAACTCCTCCGAGGCTATGAAAGATTTTCAAAATCTGTTTTCGTCAATCGATGAATATGGTTCATGGCACGAACCAATCACAAATATTATCTAAATCGGTTCATGGGCACGTGCACAAATGGTACCTCAATTTTCCCGCCAGACAATTTTCAATGGGGAAGACATTAACTAATATATCAAACAAATCATAATGACGATATAGAAGCAGTTATTCATTACTATTTTCGTCAGTCGATGAATATGGTACAGTAAAACCCCGTTACAACGTACTCCAAGGGACCTGGAAAATTGTACGTTATTCTGAGGTGTACGTTATACTGAAACTAGGGAAGGGGGGGGGCTTGTGAAAAATGCATATATTCATAGGATGTTAAATGTGTCTGGTGCACCGCTATGCTGTGCAAAATAGTTTCGTAAGCTTTTTATAGCCTCCATTGCTACCAAAGTTGAGACGGGCGTTACCTCTGGTTCTAAATGGCTATTTTCTTCTTCGTCTTCGTCTTCCTGATCGCTATGAATTTCATTTTGCTTTTGTCCCATCTCCAGAATCTCTGAATCCGTTAACTTAGCAGAGGTGTAAACCATTTCGTCACACGCTACATAATCTTCAGAGACAACCTCTTGCCACAAATCTTTAGGAGTTCGGCTCTCATTTTGTATGCATGTACCTTGCGCCTGTTCTTCTTCAGTTGTTGCTTCAATGGAGAATCCGGCCTTCCGCCAGCAGTTTATAATCACTGTTGGTTGGACAAAATTCCAGGCACTTGCCAGCATTTCAAGTGCATCCTTGACATTAACATTTTCTGCAATACGCAGCCGTACATTAATTAAAAGCCTTTGCAATAAACGCTGCCGGAAATGGTCTTTCACGTTTTCATCCAGTGGTTGTAACGTGGATGTGCAGTTCGGTGGAAGGAACTCTAGCTGAATGTTTTCTAAACGTACATTTACAAAATGTGGCGAACAATTGTCTATCACCAAAACTATTTTCCTTTTTTCCAATCAGTGCAAGACATGTGAACTATGTACGTTGTACTGAAGGGATAATTTAACCAAGGGGGTGTAAAATTAGTACGTTATTCTGAAATGTACGTTAAAGTGAGGTACGTTGTAATGGGGCTTTACTGTACATGGCACGAACCAATCACAAATATTATATAAATCCGTTCAATAGCACGTGCACAAATGGTACTTTCACGACCCCACCAAGCAATTTTCAAGTAATAAATCAAACAATTCGTAATGACGAGATAGAAGCGGATATAAATTACTATTTTCGCCAATAAATAAATTTGGTTACGGGAATGAACCATTTTGAAAATGTTTCAAATCGAAACAATGGCACGTGCTCTAATGGTACCCTTATGACATTCAAATTTTTTCAATGCTAAAATATGTCATGTAATATATCAAACGACTTGGAATGATGTGTCACGAATGAATATAACGTAAAATTAATGATTGTCGAAATTGGTTTCAAGGAACCTGGTTTAGTGGAACCATTATGGTTCACTGGAACTTTCAATGCTAAGATATGGCATGTAATATATCAAACTACTTGAAATGACGTGTCATAAATGAATATACGGTAAAATTAATGATAATCCAAATTGGTTCAAAGGTACGTGGTTTAATGGATCGTTATGGTCTATTAGAAACTTACATTATTAACATAGGGCGGTTTAAAATATGGTTCCGCGAATGGTTTAATTTAACCTTTCGGTACTTGGTTATGTCATTCCTTAATGGTTTATTCTCAAAATTAACCAGAATCTGACCTGCACTTCTCAAAATCTAATATATCTGTTACACTGCAAAGTATGCCAGAAGCAGTATGTCGGAGACTCGGGTAATATCATTCCTTACCTGATTCGCCAGATACGTACATGATTCGACATCCTTAGCAATGCTAACACCCATGTCGCTAAGCACTTTAATTCCACTGGCCACCCTTTATATTCTTAGCAATAACTTCTATAACAAAAAAAGAAAGAAAGCAATTCGAGTCTTTTCTTATTTGGAAATTTAATTTACAAAATTGTCTTCTTCTATGTTCATTTTATGTCCGTCCCTGTACTTATTGGTTTCAGTCGGATCTGCGTGTCGTAGCTCCGTTGGGTAATGGCCTTTAATCAGGATCCGACTGTATCATTCCTAACCACCTTCATAGTTTCTGTCAATTCTGTATCTGTTATCCTATCGATCTTTCTCGTCGCCATCTTATCAGTTGCTATTTGTCCTCTTTCTTGTCCTATCCGAGCATGACTTCGAATTCATTTCCTGGACTCCCACTTGTTCTCTTCTAGTATTTCAGCCAATACCGTCTTACTACTCCCTATGCTAACTATATACGAGGGCATATTGAAAAGTAATGCCTGCATGGCTGTAACTTTTTTTTTTTTAACCGATTTTCAAAATTCTTTTTGTATCTGATACTTACATTTGTCCTCTATGTAATGCACTATTCACTTTTCGACATAGTTCCCATTCCTTTCCACGCATTACACAAACGCGTGACCACTCGGGTGAACCCGTCGGAGAGGAATTCCGGGGTTGTCGTCGACATGAGGATTGAATGGCAGCTTTGTATCCTCTTCTGCAGCACGATAACGCCCGTCCGCACACGATCGCCACACATCAGAGGGGGTTGCAGCGCCTACTGTTCAAAGATGAAAAACTGCAGTTCAAAAATGAAAGACTTTGCACCTTGCGACTTTCACCACTTCCCAAAGAGGAAAGAGCACCTTAAGGGCCATGAGTTGCGTTCTGACGACGAGGTGAAACCTGCCGTTCGGTCCTGGTGTCGACAACAACCCCGAAATTCCTCTCCGACAGGTTCAACCGACTAGTCACGGGTTGGCGCAATGCGTGGAAAGGGATGGGGACTATGTTGAAGAGTGAGTAGTGCATTACATAGGACAAATATAAGTATCAGATACAAAAAAGAATTTTGAAAATCGGTTAAAAAATAAAAAAGTTACAGCCATGGAAGCATTACTTTTCAATATGCCCTCGTATAAAGTCGTTCTCAAGAAAATTCTATCGGCCTCGGTGGCTCAGTGGTTGCATGATCGCTTCCGATGTCCGAGGACGCGGGTTCGACCGCGGCCGACGGGGATTATTTTAGGAGGAAAATCTGAGATAACGCACTTCTTTCGGAAGGGAAGTAAAGCCGTTGTTCCCGTGTAGTCGTTTGCCGGCTGCACGTTAAAGAACCCTTGCGAGGCAAAATTTGCGGCCCCTATAACGCCGTCCTGAAATGACCATGGCAGTTGAAAAGGAAGTTAATACCAAACAAGGATAATTCTCTAATATTCTCTTTGCTTTTAGAGATTATCCTTTTTGCTTTGATAAAGGATAGTCTCTATCCGAAACGTCAGCTTTTTATTTTGATTTATTTTTTTTATTTTTTAATTAATAACTATTATTTAACATTGCTGATTGGAATACTATTCTAAAATACTTTTTTTATTTCAAACAACAAGAAGAAAAACAAGCATCAGTTTCTCAGAAGATAACATTCAACGAAAATCTTCCCCTCTCAAAGTAATCTTTCGATTTCATAATTTTTGAGCAATACGTTGCATATAGTATTGGTATACGAGCTTAATTTTTCAATAATTTTTGTCCTTTTAGAAACAATTTGAAATAGATGAATCACAACTATTGATTACAAACCTCTCATCACTAGAAAATGAAGATAGTTCGTGCATCAAAATAGGTTAGCATTCTCATGTAGCATGAACAGTATTAGCTGCAGTGATGCAATTAACAAACGAGGCAGAAGTAATGCTCACCGAGAAAGGTTCGTCGGAAATTGAAGACTCTGCAACTGAAGAAAAAATTCGTCTCCGAGACAAAAGAAATGAGTTCTTTAGAAGAACTATTC
This sequence comes from Rhysida immarginata, assembly GCA_023313115.1. Taxonomy (NCBI): domain Eukaryota; kingdom Metazoa; phylum Arthropoda; class Chilopoda; order Scolopendromorpha; family Scolopendridae; genus Rhysida; species Rhysida immarginata. The sequence continues at coordinate 769,387 of JAHWFO010110510.1, read as the reverse complement.
AATCAATTAAAGCAAAATGGTTTGGAAAGCGATGCTCTTCTTGCCATTCAGGAAAGCATTAACGAACAGCTTTTCAAAAAGAACACATCAATGCTGAGCGTCATAAAAACAAATATTACAGGGATGATTTTAAAATTTTTGCTCCCACTGTTTACTATTCACCCAAAGCATATAATTATTTAAGGACTATATTGCCATTGTCATGCCCTACTTTAGTATAAGGAGCATTCTAAAAGTTTTATCGCATCCCACCAAATTTGTTTTATTTTCTCCAAATGCTTCATTCTATTATATCGTCGCGTGCAAAATTTGAGCATTGTTGCATTGTTTTCGCGTAGCACAATTCTAAAGCTCGAATACTGGCAGAAAGACGTAAAACACAACGGAGGTGAATCAACGCCTCCTATAAAGACAGCCTCGGCACTGAAACGTCATGCATTGTTACATCATCATAAGTCGACCAAATTTAGAGCTTATTATTGGTAGAAATGCGGATAGCAAAGGACGAAATATGATGATATAACAATGTATGATTTTTCAGTACGGAGGCTTTCTTTATAAGAGGCGTTGGCTGAATCAGGCAGGCATGACCTGCTATGATTATTGCTAAGGCTAGAGAAACGTCGGATTGCTTTGACGTTTTACAACAGACATTTCCTGACAGAGCTAATAAAGCCACAGTTTCGTCCTGTTATGGTCACTTGAATACAAAGCTCACAGTAAACGACCAGCCGATGCAGTTGTGGCGGAAAACACCCCTTCTGTGTTGGATATGATCGCGAATGACAATCAGGCAACCTATTCCCGGATTGAGGCAAACCTGGGTATGGATCATCAGCGGTTAAAACAATCTTGCATCACCACCTGCAACTCAGGAAAGTTTCATTACGATGTATCCCTGCTTGTTGACCGAAAAGCAGAAAGCAGCCCGAGTGCAGCAGTGCGAAGAAATGATCGAAAGGTTCAACAATGGGGCATCAAAACGTTTCAAAGACGTCTGCACAGTGGGCGAAACATGGCTCTATCATTACGATCCCGAAACGAAGGAACAATCCAAACAGCGGCTCCCCAAAGGGCAAGGACCACCACAGAAATACAAACCACCACAGAGTCCTGGGAAGATGATGGTGGCAACTTTATTCTGTTCCAGTGGCAATGTGTGCACTGTTGTACTTGAAAACAAAATGACGGTTACAGCAGAGCCGTATGTGACATCCTGCGTGCCAAAAGTTATAGAAAGTTATAGCGTTCGAAGATCGGAACAAGAGGTTTATCGAGGCATCATGACAACGCCCCAGCACATGCCGCCGTCAAGACAACGGAGTTTTTGTGTGAAAATCGGGACAATATGATGACGCATCCCCCGTATTCTCCAGCCTTTGCACCTTGCGATTTTTTATAGCCCATAATCAAGAGAAAGCTCAGGGGTTCCATTTCGGGATAGTAACGATGACGTCATTGTAGCATACAACGACTACATTTTGGGGAGAACTGGAAAAAATGCTTGTCCGTCTTGTTCAGGAGGATGGAACTTTGTATAGAAGCCGAAGAGAGTATTTCGAAAATTGCTCAAAAGAATGGTCTTCGTGAGATGCGTGAGCGTTCCAGGCTAAAAACTTTTAGAGTAGCCCTTTTACAATCAGGAAGTGGTCCAGATCCGATAATTCAGAATCTGTATTTTGATTTGAAGTTTTCAAAAGCTAAAGAATGTTGTTTAATTCTGGATGTTATGTCCATTCGTATGTATGTCAGATGAGATAAAAAATGCAAACTACATAGGCTATATGGATTTTCAAGAACAAATGAAGAACAATGCACTTTCCTGCGGAATATATATTTGGTACAACCTGTATCGAATGTGGGTGTGATTGCCCCAGCGTTATCCTAGACAATACACAGGGTCGAGTCACATTATTATGACTACTTCTTTTGTTTTCGGGTTTGTGGTTGCCCAGCCGAGGAACTATGTCACGTGTTGGGAATTGGTTAGGTGACTATATAAGGTAGGTTTCTACTATGTCAAAAACATATCACTCATTGCTGCAATGGGTAAGAAACGTGATTTATCAGATCTGAAAAAGGGGATGATAATCGGCTTTCGGGTCAAGGGTGGCAGTATTTGGGAAACCGCGCAGTTTGTGAACTATTCTTGTGCTGCTGTAGTTAAAGTGTACCATGACTGGGAAATTGGGACCGTTCAGAGTAAACGGCATGGGAACTGTGGAGCACCACGTGCCATTGATGAGCGAAGTGAACGTCGGCTGCGAAGATGTAGGATGGCCAAGCGAAGAGCTACAGTGGACCAACTTACCGCTCAAACCAACGAGGGTGCTACCAGACGGATGGTCACCGCACCCATGCTGACGAAGGTTCGTCGCCAAAAACTTCAATTTACCCAACAGTACAGAAACTGGACCACATCTGACTGGAAAAAGGTTGCCTTCTCCGATGAGTCACGATTTCTGCTCCACACAAGTGACGGCCCTTGGCGGGTGAGGCGAGAAACCTCCGAGAACAAGCATCCTGCAACCATTGTTGGACGAATCCTGGCTGATGGCAGCAGCGTCATGGTGTGGGGCGGCGTCATTGTCTGGGACTGATACCTGTGGAAAGCACTCTCAACCGATTCGGTTATTTATCCATAATTGCAGATCAAGTACATCCATACATGGCGACTGCCTTCCCAGAGGGGGATGGCACGTTCCAGCAGGACAATGCGACGTGTCATACGGCTGCAATTTTCGGGAGTGGTTTGAGGAACACGACCAAGATTTCCAAATACTACCCTGGCCCCCTAATTCCCCAGACCTCAAACAAATCGAGAACCTTTGGGATCACCTAAATCGTCATGTGCTTGCTATGGAACAATCAGCGCGTACCCATCAGCAGCTATCGGATGTATTACAGTCTGCATGGCAACAGCTACCAGTAGAAACCTACCAGAATCTTATTGACTCACTCCCACGCCATCTAGCTGCTGTCCGTGCCGCTAAAGGCGGTTATTCGGGAATTAGCCAATTGGTCATAATATGACTCGACTCTGCAGTAAGATGCCGCAAAACGTTTTTAACCTAACTGCCAATCAATCAATCATTCAATTCCATTACGCCATTCCCAGAAGGGGTGGGAACGATTCTTTACCCACATCATGATTACTAGACACTCTTCAAGTCGTTTTCCACAATACACGATCCTTGCACACCTCACTCGCTTCTGAGCATTCATAATACGCTGTGCCCACTTCTTTCGAACACACAAAAATTTGCTTGTCTTTCAAATACCTGACTTGATCCATATTATTCACCTTCTTGCATCCAAGTTTCTCTGTCATTCTCACTAAGTGCCCAACTATCTCAAAGAGTTCCGTCTTATTCTCTCCACAAAATCCAGCCATATCACACTAAGCACAATTGAATCATGCTCACACAATCCGTATTTTTCACTTCACACAGACGTCTCAGATAATCCATCTCAAATGCACAGATGTGAGTCCTGTGTCTTACTTGCATAATAAGCATACCGGACAACAAATGTCACTTTGAGAGTTCTACGACATTTCTGTGTAAAGTAGTTTGAATATATAAATGAATGCGCATGAGCACATTTCATTGCCAGATAGTAGTAGCTAAGCAACAAACGAGAATTGTTAAAAGCAGTTTGTGTTATTCCGTATCAAACTTGACTGCATAAAATGGGTCGTAAGCCAGACGTGTTCCAGTGACAAAAGGGGTCAAAGCATTTGCGAGAGCAAAAGGACATCCCATGCAAGAAGTAGCTATCTTTGCCGCAGTATCAAAGCGCACAGTCATCCGTGAGTTTAAGAAATGGTCCACAGTCACGTCGAGTGGCGACAATCGTCGACACTGTGGCAGGAAGTCAATGCTGACTGAACGGAACCAAAGACAAATATCGCGCCTGGTCACGGCCAACCGCTATCAAACCAGGACGGAACTGAAACAGGAATCCAACAATGGTCCGCATAGACAAGTCTATGAAAGAACTTTAAGGAATTAACTACATAAAATGGACATCTGAAGCCGATTAATTCGCAATCGTTCGATGCTCACTCCAACTCAAAGGAAAGCTCGTGTCCAGTGGTTCAAGCGATATCACAACTGGACTGTTGACGACTGGAAACGTCTGATTTGGTCGGACGAATCAAAGTTTTGTCTTTATTCGAGACGCTCGACGTCATGTGCATGAAGCCTTTCACCCTGATTGTGTCCAAGGTGTGGTGCAGGCGGATGGTGGCTCTGTGATGCTGTGGGCAAGTTTTCAGTACAAGGAACAGTTGAAGTTAGCACCAGGCTTAACCAGCATCACTCTTGTGACATTCTGGATGGACAACTGCTGTATTTTGTGGCTCACGTCAAGGATGTCTATGACCCGGACGATGTTCTACTATCAAGACGAAGAGGTTCTACTAACTTCAAGGTTAATAGGGCTAGATCTGTGGAGGAGTGGTTGACAAGCATGAACAGACCGTGCAGCACCTCGAATAGCCCGCCAAGTCCCAGATCTGAACCCAACAGAGAATTTGTGGGAACACCTGGAGCAACGTGTTAAGCGGAAGAATTGCCATCCACATCACTGACCTGCGGGATAAATTGTATGCAGCATGATCGAAGATAGATAAGGACTTCGAAAGACACTCGTACAATCAATGTCCAGGTGCATTAAAGCTCTGTGTACTTCTATGTGTCATGCAAATTAAAATCAGTGAAAAGAAATCATAAAAATGCTCGAATTGTTTTATTGCGTTATATTTGATACCAAACTTAGGTGGTCAGGTTTCATCGGGAATGATTCTTTTGTAGAAAGTACTGGAATTTCGAAGATTTAAAATATTTTCGTGTTTGTGCTTATAGCAAGGGTCTTTAGATTCCTTGTATTGCATGTTCTTTGCTTTTTCTCTTCACTCTTACGGAAGCTTTTATATGGTATCTATCGAAGAGATTACTTTGGAGTTATGTAAAACGGGCAATTATAATAACCTCTTTGGAGTTCTTCTTTTGTTCCTCCAGAAACTTCGTGGCAATGGTCATTAATGCTAAATCTAAATTTCGTCGGTTTTGTAGATAAAAAAAGGATGTAAAATTAATACTAAAGAGAGAATTTTAGTCTTCATTATTCCAAAAATTAATTATACGTTCATTTATTATTTAAATTTCACGAAAGAACTATTAAAGTAAATTCTAAAAAGCAATTTCTACGGGATGAGAAAGAGTGAACCTTTAATTTTGTCAGATTGGGAAGAAAGTTCTAACTGTTCTGACAAATACTAATGAGCCAATTTAGGAGAACTCGAGATATTGATTCAAACAATTACTTTCTCGGAGTGTTTCTCTTATGATTAAGACACTAAAAATAATATAATTCATACTCTCTAGGGAAATTCTTACCACAAGAATCGATATGATTCGATTCGTTTCCTTCCGAGTAGGTGAGCCTTTTGTGGCTTAAAGTAATTGGGACAATGAGGGGATGATTTATGAAGTGATGACGATGAGACGGCAAATTCCTTAGAGGCATCCGAATAGAAATCCGCATTTCTACAAAGACGTGAGAAACCTTCAACCTCTGGCACTCGCGCCAGCTTTCCCAGAAGTCCCCAGTCAATATCCTCATTCATTCGAAGCTTTTTAAGTTGGAAAAGAATGAGGTGGGGAAAAAAGGTTTCAAGTGGAGATTTTTTTTTCAAATAAAACTATTTTATATGCTATTACCTACTGAACGTTCGTACCACTTTAACAACTTCTAAAACAGTGGATTAAACTGTTTCTACTAATCTTAACAGTCGCTACGCTTATCAGAAAATATTGCCCGCTTTTCATAATTAATCAGAAAATATTGCCCGATAAAATAAAAGCTACACCATAAAATTGTTTCCTTTCTCTGAAAGAGCATAACCTATGGTGGAATTAAATAACAATTTACTCTACTTGTTAAATTTAAAAAAAAAACAGGCATGACTAATGTTCTAGAACTGCTTGCAGATTCCTAATACGTAATTACCAATCAGAAAAACGCATATCGTTTTAAAGCACCTAGGAAAATATTTCATTTTTTGCAATTCATCAGAATTATTTGCGCTCATATCCATATACTGTATAAGGCATGTTCAAATGAAAGTAATTCGGGCTGTAGCGACACGAGATAAACGGGTGATGGTTGACGTATCGTCTACTTGTTCTGATAAGCACTGCTGTGGGAAGTTGCGTTAGGCTTATGCTCGTATTTCGTTTGTGTTACAGTGGACCCTCCTATTAAATTCCCGTCCAAACTGACCAACGAGCGGTGATAATGTTTCTGACAGCTGAGGACATTCCACCAGTTGACATTCATGCTCGAATGTTGAATGTTTATGGAGAAGCATGTGTCTCGAAAGAAACCGTGGTGGGTTGGGCTAAAGTGTTCCTTGATGGTCGTGTGGAAACGGATGATAAACCAAGTCCGGGCCAAGCAAACGTGGTCATCACCGATCAATTGAAGACAGACATGGATAAGTCAATTCGTGAGGACAGGCGGATCAGCATACGGTCACTTGCGAAGGATCACAACGTCAGTATTGGTTCCGCATATGCTGTAGTGAAAAGCTTGGGATATGGCAAGGGCTGCGTTTCGGCTGCTGTTGGGATCATCTGGAACGTTACAGTCGTGAGGGGGAAGCGTTCTTTGAAGAAGATTATCGCGTAGATGAGACCTGGTGCCATTATTGGGAACCCTCCGGGAAGGTATCCACAATGCAGTGGAAGCATCCATCGTCACCACGGCCCAAAAAATTCGGAAGGGAAGGTTATGCTTACGTGTTTCTTTGATTCCGATGGTCATCTGCTTTTGGAGTTTATGAAACCCAAAACCCGTATTAATGCTATCGCATACACCAAGACACTGCAGAACTTGCGTCAAGCTATAAAAAACAAGCGTCCTGGTAAGCTTAGTGATGGGGTGATCCTCCTCCAGGAAAATGCTAGTCCACATGTTGCGAGATTGGTGCAGGAAGCAATAACCAAAATGCGGTGGCAAGTTCTGCCACACGCTCCTTATACCCCGGACCTCTCACCATGTGATTTTCATGTGTTTGTTCCTTTAAAGAAGGCACTGAAAGGTCGACGATTCGCCATTGATGAGGAGGTTAAGGACGCTGTTCGGGCATAGTTCAGAGAGCAGCAGAAAACAGACTTTTTTGCGGACGGTATTAGCCGATTGGTGCCCCAGTGGGAGTCTTATATTGCGGCAGGTGGAGATTTTTTTTAGGACTTCGCGTCTATAATAGTGGCTATAAGACGTTCTTCTTTCATATAAACAAAGGTAAATATTAATACTTTCATTTAATCCGTCTCAGTGTCCTTTGAATCACTTTCATTTGAACATGCCTTATTTTTAAATCACAAGGATGAATCTTTTGACAGTTCGTTGCAAAAAATTACTGCATCTCTAAACTTCATTTTGACCATAAATGAAAGATCTTAGTCTGTAGATTTGTCAAAGTTAAAGTGAAAATGTGAAAATAGTACATTGCTTTTTAAAATATTAGTTCTGTAAGCGTGATATTAAGTTTTGTTTATTATTATTATTACTATTATCATCTTGCGCTTTACATTTAAAAAGTGATACAGCGGCAAAATCAATCAAAATATGTTAGCTGGACACTTTTACGGGAGACGCCAAAAGCGCAATGCAAGAGACAAAAGACAACAAAATGAGGTTTCATGAGATACTTCATTGATTTGTTAATAAGATGGTGCAAAATAATACCTTCATTCATGTTTTCATTTTTATGTAGAATTGTAAATGAATATATTTTATTCAGTTCAATTTAGTTCAATTCCTTTATTGCAAAATCACAACAAGACAAATCAAAATACGAAAAGGGAAGAGGTCACAAGACCTATAAACCCATATCAGATAAAAAACAATGCACACAAACTTTTTTTTTAAAAAGACACAAAACAAAATTAAAAATTAATAAAAATCCATGATTTGATTGAGTTATTAAAAGAAACTTTAGAAGTAATATTTTTAAATCTGTAGGAATAATATTCCATTACTTTAGGAAGAATATAATTTAAATTTTGAAAAGCATATTTCGTTTTAACAAAAGGGATATGGGAATAGGAGGCAGCCCTAGTCTTATAATTATGAATTTCTCTATTAGTTACTGCAGAAAAATTAAATGATTAGGAGGATTAGAGGAGAAAAAAAGATAACCTGATTTAAAAAGGCAATAAAAATAAATTTGCCTAATTGTAAAAATTCCAAACAGAGTAAAATAATCGAGTACAGAACAGTCAGTACGAACATGCAGCCAACGTCGTAGAAAACGATTTTGCAGCCTAGTTAATTATAAGATAGTTTTTAATAGAAGTAGGACCCCAAAATAATACCATAAGACAGGTGAAGAAAGATATAAGCATTATAATAAAGATTCATTATATTAAGGAACATTTCTAATAAAATAAAAAATACCAATAAATTTTGAGATAGTATTAACAATATTAATAATATGAGCACTCCAATTTAAATCGGAGGAAAAGTTTAAACCTAAATATTTAAAATTCTGAACAATCTCAATCTAAATTAATTTTCTTATTTTTGGATATAAAAATCATAGCTTTATTCTTCCCTGTATTTAATTCTAAAGAAGTAGCATTTAACCAAATAGAAAAGTTTTGCAAATCCTTATTGGCTTGATTAAAGTTATTCAAAACAGAATCAGAAAATAGAAAAGTTGTATCATCTGCGTGAAAAATGCTATCACAATTTGAATTATTAAAATCTAAATCGTTAAAGAAAAGCAGAAATAAAAAATTAGTTAAGGCATCGTTATCTAATGATATAAGGGTTTAAGCATCAAAATTTTCATATACAAAATTTTCAAAATTAAGGGTACAGTGGAGGGGCACAAATTTTTCATATACAATGACTGCTAAAATCCTAGGCCTTTTCGTTCAAAAGTTATAGCCCAGGGGTCCATGCCGGGTCTTCAGAAGCTTATATCACTTTACTTGTATATTGTTTTTATTTTTTTTAGAACCGCACTACAAATTTACGAAATTTCAGGATTATAGGCATCTTTTTTCAAAAGATAAAAAGGAACCATGAAATTCATACAAGTGGCCCCTGAGGCTCGACATGCCAGAGACCCCAAGTGCTGTAAGACATCTTATTTCTACTGTAAGAGGCTTCTACAAGGAGAACAGCGACGTCGATTCTGTTTCACTCCTCTTGATAGGCTTTCCGTAATCCAGAAAGTGTTTTAGGACTTCTTACATGAAGAGCTCTTATAAGGAGAACAGATTCACAAAAATCCATGGGAAAGACATCGGGTGACTTGATAGGGATGCCTGAGAACGGGAAACCTTAATCCCAATTTTCTTTTTCCTTTCAAGCACAATACTGGACAAAAAGTCAATTTAACCGTCCGGCTCGATATCGTTACGATAAATGTGTTCCAAGACATTTTTCCAATATTAGACAGCATTTATCTTTGTTTTAGATTATATCTTTTTGATGGTCCACTGTATCACCCTGTTGTCTATATAAATTGCCCGTATTTTGCCCGCTGTGTTGGCGGATTTTTCCTAAGGACTAGCTTCTTCACTGTTTGAATATTAGTCTTGGTACGGGAAGAACAGGAGTGCGTTTTTCGTTCACTTGGATTATTTGGATTTATTTGTATTCTGCGTTTGATAACTTTTATTATACAATTTTTATAAGTAATGAAACCATTTCCCTTACACTGTTTTATTATTCTAGTGAGCTTTCGCAGAGCAAGCCAGCCCTGTGAAGTTAAACAACACGGGGCACGGCTAATCACTGGATGGGTGACGATTCAATGACATGCAATCCTTACCCCCCCCCTCCCCTCCCCCCGTGCTTCGGAGGGCACGTAAAGCCGTCGGCCCCGGCTGCTGCTGCCATCTTACAGCAGTCGTTAAAAGCATTGTCCCCTAGGGGTTGGCATCAGGAAGGGCATCCGGTCGTAAAAATCATTGCCAAATCTAATAACAATAACGACCCCATGCGAATAATGGGAACAGCTAAGAACGATGATGTTCTATAATTCTGGAATAAGATAACCAGCGTCAGAAAGAGCTACTCCAATTTTTGAGAACATCTTTGCAGCAAACTTGAAAATATGAAGAATGTACTCTCTGCAATGAAGAATTGTTACCGAAGTCACGTGTAAAAGTTCACGAGCCTCGTGTATTTCAAACCCGAGTACGGACGTTTTAACAATCATCACCAGTAACATGATATAAACCTCCGTGCTTCTTACGATGGTGAACAGTTAACAGACAAACACTGATCTTCCCATAATTGAGGTGGAATAAAGTAATAAATAAAAAGCAAAATTTCGCAACCTGGGATCAAACTATAAGGCATGTTCAAATGCAAGTGATTCGGGCTGTAGCGCGCGAGCACGTGAGTGCGCAGACATGACGCAAACGGGTGATTGTTGACGTTTCGTCTGCTTGTTCTGATAAGCACTGCTGTGGGAAGTTACGTTAGGCTTATGCTCGTATTTCGTTTGTGTTACAATGGACCCTCCTATTAAATTTCCGTCCAAAACTGACCAACGAGCGGTGATAATGTTTCTGACAGCTGAGGACATTCCACCAGTTGACATTCATGCTCGGATGTTGAATGTTTATGGAGAAGCATGTGTCTCGAAATCAACGGTGGTGCGCTGGGCCAAAGTGTTCCATGATGGTCGTGTGGAAACGGCTGATAAACCACGTCCGGGCCAAACAAACTTGATCATCTCCGATCAATTGAAGACAGACATGGATAAGTCAATTCGGATCAGCATACGGTCACTTGCGAAGGATCACAACGCCAGTATTGGTTCCGCATATGCAGTAGTGAAAAGCCTGGTATATGGCAAGGTCTGCTGTCAGTGGGTATCCCGAATGTTCACGGAAGAGTACAAAGGGCTGCGTTTCAGCTGCTGTTTGGATCATCTGGAACGTTACAGTCGTGAGGGGGAAGCGCTTTTGAAGAAGAGTATAGCGGTAGATGAGGCCTGGTGCCATTATTGGGTACCCTCCGGGAAGTATCCACAATGCAGTGGAAGCATCCATCTTCAACACGGCCCAAAAAATTTAAGTCGCAAAGTTCGGCCGGGAAGGTTATGCTTACGTGTTTCTTTGATTCCGACGGTCTTCTGCTTTTGGAGTTTATGGAACCCAAAACCCGTTTTAATGCTATCGCATACATCAAGACACTGCAGAACTTGCGTCAAGCTGTGAAAAACTGTCCTGTAAGCTCAGTGATGCGGTGATCCTCCTCCAGGACAATGCTAGGCCACATGTTCCGAGAGTGGTGCAGGAAGCAATAACCACAATGCTTTTTCCACCCAATCTGGGTTTGTTTTCATCACCAGCTATCTCAGCGACCTCTTCAGACAAAACTCAATATTGTATTAGAGGAAGGGGAGAGGGAGAACCTCAAACCGAAATAAAACAGTTTTAACAAAGAATAAAGAAACTTGTTTCTTATACAAATGTAATACAAATGTGAAAACTTCAAGAGAATGACCTCAAGGTCAGCATTTTAAAAGGGCAGTGTGGTTTTTACTTCATGCATAAAATTAATTTTTATATTATTAATTTATTGTTCATGTATATAACTTTTTAAAAGCGTTTCATTATTTTCTTGTTTGATATAATTTACTTTATTCATTCAATAAATTTAATTGTAATTATTTGATTTACCTTAACCAACATTTAGATGTTTACATTTAACATATTTCATCTTTTTACATTTAAATAGGGGATGTATATATTTACATATATTTTTTATATACATTTATATATAAATCTTTATTTTTACATTTATATACAGTACATATGGTTTTCTAAAGTGACTTTCCGAACTTGGGTTTTTTCTGGGGTTTTTTTCCATCTGAGTTTTTTTTTGGTTTTTATTTTCTCAGCAGATGTCGCTGGAATAGAAAAAAAAAACTAGATCTGGGTGGAAAAACCCAGGTCTGGCATCGCTGGTGGCAAGTTCTGCCTCACCGATGCCTTCGAGATTAACAAGACCTGAGCATGCTGCTCCGTTTCAATGCTAAAATGCGTGCGAGAGCGATTTCCCCAATCTGTCGCCAGATGTCCTCTTTTCTCAATAAAAGCTCTGTAAATCCATGTTGAACAACGGAAAAACATCGATGTTTGCGAGGCTTTTTCAAATTCAGTGAATCTTCAAATAAAACGTAGGTTTCATATATTGCTTCCACTGAGCACAGAGCTAACTAATGTAACTTGTTTATTTTGATAGTTTCAAAATTTTTCGAGAAAGTGTTCATTTTGATATTAATGGGCGGTATTTTCCGTGTTAATATCGCCCATGATAAAACGGCCAGTCAGCTGTTATCAATAATATAGACGTCTCTAAAAAAAAATAGCATCAAGTCTCAATTATATAATAGAGATTTTATCATAATGAATTTACTTGATTTTGACGTCTTTTTTTATTGGGTTGAGGAAAGAACGGATATATATATTTAGAGAAGGACGAGACACGGCTTTATATACACGGATATATATATTTAGAACGGCTTTTTATTTTGATTTTTGATTAATTATTTTTATTTATTTTATCTTATTTTTTATTCACTTTGTATTTTTAATTAATAACTATTATTTGTTGAGGAAAGAACAAATGAAGGGGGGGGGGAGTTTCTTCCTTCATCTATGGTGGTTTATTGGATTGAGGTTTACATCCCTAATATTTATACGTAGCTCATTTAAATTTCGTAATAAAATACCTTTTCTTGATATGACTTTAGTCCACGTGTTTTTTATATTTTAATCCGATGAGAAATGCTGAGAAAAGCTTGAATTTTTTTTATTTAATCCGATAGAAAATCATGAAAACTTGTTTTTAATATATGTTTTGCGTTAGAAGTGCACTTTGGAAGGCGGCAATAACTCATTTTGTTAAATTTCGCGGGAAAAACAAAATCTAAGAAAGATTTTTATTTTTTGCAACTTAAATACATTTATACACGTGTAGCATTTTTTTTACACAGTAGTAATTTATTTTAAAAATATTTACATAGCTGTATTTTTTATTAATTTATTTATATATGAAATAATGAATTTTAAATTGCCATCTGATGGGAAACCATGAAAACGTCGAAAGATTTTAACTTTTTGCATTTGAAATATATTATTCAGCTGTATAGCATGTTTTTTTTGACACAGGAGTACTTTATTAAAAAAAATTTACATAATATTTTATGTATTCATTTATTTTTGAAATTATAATGACTTTAAATTGTCATCTGACGGGGAATAAAAATCTTTCGATCGTTTCGTGGTTTAACCATGAGAAGATCACAAGATTTTTATTTTTCGCCATCTGAAATTCATTTATACAGCTATACAGAATTTTTTTCATAAGTGATGGTTTATTTAAGACCTTTGCTTAGTGGTATTTGTTTATATTTTTGAATTTATCATGATTACAAAAGCACATGTAATACAATTGAAATAGCTGGCTTTCTGCTTGTTTATTGAGAAAAGAGGACACCTAGTGATGAAATTTGGAAATCGCTCACGCACGCACTTTTCAGCAGCATGCTCAGGCCTTGTTAATCTCGAAGGCCTCGGCCACACCCTCCTTATAGCCCGGACCTCTCACCATGTGATTTTTCATGTGTTTGGTCCTTTAAAGAAGGCACTGAAAGGTTGACGATTCGCCAATGATGAGGAGGATAAGGACGCTATTCGGCCATGTTTCAGAGAGCAGCAGAAAACAGATTTTTTTGCAGACGGTATTAGCCGATAGATGCCCCAGTGGGAGTCCTGTATTGCGACAGATGGAGGTGTTTTTTAGGATTGCGCGTCTATAATAGTGACTATAAGATGTTCTTCTTTCATATAAACAAAGGTAAATATTAATACTTTCATTTAATCCGTCTCAGTACCCTTTGAATCACTTTCATTTGAACATGCCTTATAGAACCCACGATCGAACTAGAAATCTTAAAATAACGCGTCCTTGCTCTAGTCCAGTGTTTTTAAACTTTTAGGCCTCACACTTAAAAATTCCAAAGGACCCCCGAACCACAGTAAATTTTCAAAGTACTTTGTAAATTTATAAAATAATTGAAATAAATGAGTCACTCATCATATTTTCTAGGATCTCCTTTTAAGAATTTTTCACGACTGCCTTTGGTGTCACGACCCTCACTTTAGAAACAATGCTCTAGCCAATTGAGCCATTGGGATAAGCTGGCATCTATGCTGTTTACACCTACATTATAGACTTCCTAGAAATTACATGATAACACAATAGCTGTGTTATACAAATTGTGTGATTAATCAAATATTAATTAAGGCAATTAATCAAATATTGAATTATATCTTTACAGATATAATTATTTTTCTAATCATTACTTCATAAGGTGATTGAGTTTTAGCACACAAAAGCGGCTGCTGCCTTAATGTTCATTTCTGGAAATTGTTCTGATCACCAATTCAGACGAGACGCCAACTGTCGGGATTGTTCTTCTTGTCAGTTTGACGAAGAATGCTGGATTTTTCACGTCCTGAATTAAACATTAGCAAGATATCTCGTCCAGAAATCAATGTTTCATATCTCGATTATTTTTGTGGTTAGAGTTAGTTTTTTCATTCCTTTACAGGTAATTTCGTACCACAGTTTCATCTTATTTTAAAGGAAAAGAGATTCGGAGAAAGATCACCTATACTGCGTTATGTCTGTCAAGAGTAGATTATCCTTAATATCTGAAATTTTTATCCTATTTTTTTCCTCTATTCCGATCGTATAATTTGCACTCTTTATTTTTAAAGTAATCCAAATCTGATCGTATTGTGTCATCTGATAAACTATTAGGCTTACTTATCCCTTTCCTGGGAGGATCAATTTTATTCCTATTAAAAATTTAAATTCATAATTAAAATAAATAATAAATACGCTTATGACGGCATGCCTTCTTTGTCCTGTCGGAAAAATTCATCATCATAGGAAAATTAATATGTCATGCTTGGTTGAACTTCATCACTACAGGTTTAAAAATTGTCCTGCTTTTAGATTTTTAAATCAAATACAATTTGTAAGGTAACTGATAATTAGTATTTAGCAATAAGAAGTTATTTCTCCTATGGAAAAAAATAGCATTTACTTTCCAAAAAGATACATTTGAAAAACAAAACTTGTTGAAAAAATATAACTCGTTTTCTCTAAAGGATAAACTATACTTAATTCCAGGTTATCCAGGCAGACACGCTAAATTATTGAATAGAAAGATGACAGCTTATTTTATCTTTTACGTAAATAGAACCTTAGAACGTCAATATCTACACTGGAAAACAACTTCGGGCAAAAATAGTAGATTCGACGAAAATATTCTCTAGTTACTGTATAAACATTATCGATTTTCAAATGCAGCTTGCGGAAGAGAATTATGAAGAGATGATTAAGATGAATGGACACAGACAAACAAACACCATTCGCGCCCTTAAGTCCAAAGACCTTCATAAACAACAGAGATGTCCGAATGCATGAAAGAACTCGTAAATAAGTTTCAGGATTAAATATACATTTTGAGAAAAAATATTTATTTAATCTTTCGAAAAATTAGTTATTGCTTTAATGAATTAATGTTTTAATAAATCTGTAAATAAATTAAGTTGTTGTTTATATCAAAGAAAGATTGTTATTACGAGGTTGAGTTGCGTGCATTTTTGATAGTTTAAATTTATATTCCTGGAATACATTTTTGAGCAGTGCATTCTCAAACATTTTTTAAATATAATTTGATAACTTGATTTTATAAATTTCTTCCATTTTAATAATAATAAAATTATATAATAGTGATTGTAAAAACCTAAAGAAGCAACTCGCCTGGAGACCATTTCTAGATCAGGAGACAGAACGGATTTATTACCCAATAGGGTTGCTTAAACATAAAACACAAATATTTGCATACATGAGGTTGTTCAATATTTGCATACATAAAACACACTTGAACTGCGCAGCCGCGAAAGTTTTTGCCTACACAAGGGAAATCATTTGTTTATATACATTGTTTATGTACTAATGAGGCGTCTGTCACACGAATTGCTTCTTTCTAGGAATTGGAATTAAATTGGAAGATGAATAATCACATTTAAAAAACTGATAGAAAATCCGTCCAAAGATAATCTGCGTGCTGTTATTCAATTTTTGGCCGCTGAAGGGTGTCGGCCAATAGAAATCTTTACGAGAATAAAAGTTATATATGGCGACCGAATGGTGCAAAAAAATTCGACAAGGATTGGTATTCTGCAGTTCAAATTACAAAGCGAACGGTATATCAAAGCAAAGTACATCACACTCATATGAGTTTCGACATTGCTAAGTGCCTAGAATCGAGACTTTTAAGCAAGGGCCAATCAAATAAACGGGACAGTTGTCACAAGCATTATTTAGAAGTTCAACTCACAAGCAAAGTAACGAATTCGACAGCCAATTTCACCTTGTGCGTAGCTATCTCACACGCTCCACTCAAATGAGTTGACAGCTCACACGAAAAGAACGAATTTTTCACCTGATGCTGTTTGATCTTTGGAATTTGTCCACTTGACACTGCTGACTCACGTGAGTTGTTAACATGAAAAATTCGAAAATAGAGACCCAAACCAAGCTGGAGATGCAGCATCAGATGAGAATGTGAGACGGTTGGAAACTGCTGTACGTTCCAATAAGGGACTTCCATGTCTTTTGGCCCTATAAACCAATCACTAAAAGCACGCCAGCTTCAATTCCGTACAGCTGACGTACAGCTTGTTGTTACGCACTGATTCCGCCAACCACCGCAGGAATTTTACCAGATGGGAATCTATAGATTAGTAAACCAATGGCACTCATGCCTTAATGTTCATGAAGATTTCTTTTAAATTTTTGAATTAATTGTTTCATAGCCTCTAGACAAGTTTCTATTCAATAGTCCTCGTAAAATTTATAAAAACTGTTATTGTTTATAAAAACTGTAGCCACAATTCACGCTACCAGCTCCTCTTCCGAATCCACTGGAGTATCGTACAAACATCCTTCAGATCTCCCTAGATGGAGAAGTCTGAAATTTCAGGTCTGGTGATCGAGATGCCCAAGCAACTGCTCCTCCTCGACCAATTCATCGATCATGGAATTTATTGTCTAAGTTAAGTCATAAAGTGTACTGAAATGGGCTGGTGCTACGTCGTGTTGGAACCACATGATTCTTCGGACAGTAGGAAAGATAGTCCCAGCCTGCGAACTGGGTACTGCTCCAGCCAGCCCAAAGGGCATGTAGATAGCGTAATGCTTCCATGTCCGCAGTGGCGCAATTGGCTGGCGCATTTGCACGGTGAGCAGAAGGTTCCCTGTTCGATCCCAGGCTGTGGAATTTTCTTTCCTATTTTTCATCAATAAGTGTTTCTCTTACCTCCTCAAGCAACTCCGTTGTATATATCATGTTTGACAATTTTTTATGTATCAAGGATTTATTTGCGACCACCAGTTTATTAGCAAAATATAATGAAAATAAAGTCCCCTACAAGTTTATATACAGAGTTCTCAGAGTTTCTGTAGCTTTTCTTTCATATTATCAATTTAGTAAATTCTTAATTTTTCCCCTTCCAATTCGGGATCTCTAGCGGCCGACGGCTTTATCCGCCTCTGCTACTATCAGACTGTATTTCTCCTGTTGCACCTATTATAGATCTCAACTCTTTATAAAAACTTTATCTCCTATTCGTGCTAATTTCTTCTGAGTAGTTATCTTTCCTTTTATAACTTACTTTTAACATTACCCTGAGAAAAAGACTTTACATTACAAGCAATCGAAACGCCGACATTCGCCAAAATTTAGCTGCAAGTAAACATGTAAGAGAAACAGTGAGGCATGCATTGCTTTTCATGGTCAACAGATTGAACAACTTATGTAATTTTACAAACATGTCGCATTTAGTTATTAAAAACGCTGTGAACATCAGTATCAAGTTTTCTAATTTCTCCGTTTTTTGTAAATACATTAATGAGAGAGAGACAACAATATAAGGAAGTTTCAGACAGCCATTGTATGTACGATGTTCGACAAATTTGTATGCATCAAGGATTCATTTGCGACCCTGGTTTATATTCAAAATAAGGTTCTTTATCACGCCTAATAGTTTGTACACGGAGTTCGTAAATATCCTGTAGAAATCAATTCCAAATTGTTAGTGCTCCTGAAATCCATTGTTGAATAACCGGTACATTTTACAATAAAGTATACTTTAATCACAGTGATTTCATTATAATCATCAAAAGTGTTGAATTGTCACTAATTAAATTGGCGCTAACATGCACTTATAGGAACTTGCTAAACAAATGGAAATATGCTACAATAGTGCACAATAGTGCACAATTTTATATTCTAATATATACCACAAAATACTATAGAAAAATTATTGGAGATATTTCTTATTCTCTGTTATTGACTTCAGGTTTCGGGAGTTTGTTTTTTTTTTTGAGTCCGGCGATCTCCATCGATTCTTTTGACATTGTCTCTGGTTCTAGAAAAAGACAAGGAAAGCCTTTCTAGCTTCTGGCCGCAATAGGCCTCCATTGAATAATCTTTTCCGCCAATAGAATGATTCCATAAATCTTGCGAGAATTCCTGGTGCCACTTGAAGTTTTTTAAAGTATTCTCGCGAGAAGGATTATTGTTGTGCAAGTAATGGCTATCTTCATTCCAACTTAAGCCATCACATTTTTTCTTTCAGGGCAATTTATCTCCATCGCAGCGTTATATTTCGCCCTCTTTCCTTATTCGGAGGGAGAACTCTTTCCTATCCACCGCATCACCATTTTATGCTTGATATTTCTTCCTCCTGCTCTCTTCGTTGCATTTTTGTTTTTCTGTTATTTCTAACTTTGGTTAGGTTAGTCTTTTTT
>JAHWFO010110510.1:701753-732971 GCA_023313115.1 Rhysida immarginata | reverse complement strand
AAACACAAAACGGGGGGGCCAATCTTTGGGCTAACCTTGGTCCCCCTCACAAAGCGAAAATCGAAAAACCCAGAAATTCGTTTTTTGGAAATATCCCCGAGAAGCTTCCCTCTGAGTTTCGTTGCTTTATCTTTATTACCGCGAAGTTGCATCAAAATGTCATAAAATTTTGTGAAACACTCCCGAAAATCGTTTTTTTTCAGTTTTCGCACCCTTAAAATTCGGATATCGAAAATCGGGGAAACTGCTTTTTTGGCACGGTAGTTAGAAACCTTCCTGCAAAATTTCGTTCATTAGGGGCGGAGCCAGGCAACTGAACGTGCAATTTCTTTCTCCCCCCCCCCCCCTGGGAGGGCAGGGAGTCAAAATTTCGAAAAACCCCATCTTAGCACGCCCCTACGCTATCCGTTCTATGTCTCCACCGAGTTTCGATTCGGTGGCCCTAGTAGATTTTGCTGTGCGATGAGGAGTCAGTGAGTCAATCAGTGGATGTCTCCTCTTTTATATACCGGGCAATGACGTATATTAAAGATAGACTCCGAATCCTATTGTTGTAACTTGAAGCAAATTGGGAAGCTCCATGCCCAGAACTGTCATGGCCGAAAGTGAGTGAAGATGATGCAAAACACATAGCTAAACAGAAGTGTAGCTGATTAATAATTATTTCACACGCCGATCACTTGCGGTTAGAGCCTGAGTTGCATGAACCAATCAGGAAATTTTTACTACTCTCGGCCCTGCGGGCCTCATTGGTCACTGTTTTCCGTTACTCGAACGCCTTCGGCGTTCTGTCTACGACGTCCCCCTCCGGGGGCAAGATAATGATATATACCCCAACCTATTTGGTTACAGGGGGCAGTTGGTTTTCCCCCGGCCGGTTACAGGAGGCTAATGGTCAGTACTTATTTTATTCACGCTCATTGGTTCATGCAACTCAGGCTCTAACCGCTTTTCGCCGATCACGGAGTCATAAGTTTATCTTTTCGTTTTCTTTGTATTTAAAGTATTTTATTATATTTTATAAACAATTTTTCGATCATGGTTTCAATTTCAATTTCGTTTCGATTGTCTTTCAGCAACGTATTTTCATTTTAGTTACGTATTTTTGATTTATTTTTGTGGAAAATGATTCCTGATCTTTTTTCTTGTTTGTTTGTGCAGTTTAACTTTGAGGAATGGTTTTGAATTAATTATTCCTCAGGCCCAAAATCTTCAAAAACAAAGCAGCCAGACAGCTAATTACTCCACGGCTCACTCCTGCCCAGAACTATCATGGCTCAATTTGCTTCACTTTTTGCCGCTGTTAACAATAAGATTCGGAGTCTATCTTTAATATACGTCATTGATACCGGGTGATCCAAAAGTGTGTTACATTCCTTCCATTGTTAACGACATTTTCAATGCTTTCGTAAGAATCACGAGGCACGCGCAAAACAATGTTAAGGACAAGAATTCGTCACGGCAAAACAACTATTAGTTTCATGAAAAAATGTAAAACACTTTTGGATCACACGATATATAGATAACAAGAATCAATTTTAACTCATGTTTTCTTTTGGTTTTCTTATCATTTAAGAACATACCCTTTTTCTAGGACTTCAAAGTGAAAAGTTTCATTTAAAGCTGAATTGAAGTGCTTCTTTAAATTCGCATTCCATTTTTATTTCATGTTTCCCTATTCTGTGATCATTTTGACCCTAAAGATTCCAGGATTCCAAGATTCTAGGAAGTACAGAAGAATCTGTCCTATTCAGGAAGTAAAGAAGTATTTCATGTTTCCTATTCTTTCAGTCTTCAGGCTCGTCCGGCTTCAGGGGTTAAAATAACAATTTCATGAGACGTTCAATTTTAATTCAACCTTATTAAAATATATATAAACTCTTTTAAAGATTAAAGTCTTCAGTGCTTCTCATCTAAACACAATTCATAAAATTTTCCGTCCATTAAAAGATTTAAAAGCAAAAATCGGAAGGGCTATCTCTTAAAAACATTTTTATGTAGTCTACCTTTAAAATCATTCTTAAGCAAACAACTGAAAAAGAATTTAGCAATATCTTCTGTTCCTTCTGCTGTTTGTATCTAAGGGTAATTTGCTTGACATCGAACCAGATAGAAGGAGCATTTAAGACACAGGAAGTTTGGAAGAAGAACCAGTCCTCCGTAGCGAAGCACTCCATCGACACCGGTCATGATTTTTCAATAAATGATGTGAAGTTGATTAAATCAATAAATAGGAAACACCTTCTGGATGCTTTTGAAAGTACTGCTATCCAAAGAACGGATAAAAATTTGTTACTCAATATAGATACGGGTCCAATTAATGATTCCCCCTTAATTCAATGGGTGGCCCAAATAGCCAATCAGCGAAATTGATACTTTTCATTTCAATTCTTTTTAATACTGATTGGTCATAGTTCCCTACAAATACTCGGCGTTTGAAAAGTACTTCCAGAATCAGGTTGTATATTTTCAATCTCTCATTGTTGTGGTTAAAGAGTCTAATTTTAGTATTAAGTTTTGCATTGTATTTATCCACATTAGTCTTTGTTTTTATCTACTTAACTGTCTGGCTGCTTCGATTTCACGATTTTGGGCTTGGGGTAATCAAAAGACATGCCTCAAAGCTGTTCCGCGTAAATACAGTATGAACAGACACGAAAAAGAACCAAAAAATCACATTGGCCGTACCGTTAATTTATGGGGCCCGGAGCTAGCACTCTTTGGACCATTTTATTGAAGGGGGCCCTGTGCTGCCCTACAAGGATCGTGCCTAAATCCCGCAATTGAAAGATGAACAAAGCGAATGTTACCCTCATGTTTAGCATCATCTTCTCTCGCTATGAAATTACTTATCAAATAATTGTACATGATGATTCAAACTGATTATAAAATACTTAAAATACAAATTTAACGAAAAGATAAAGGTGTATTGAAGTATAATATACACTGATTGGAAGAAGGTAATTGGACACCCATCCACCCGGCAAAAATGGATCTTTCCGCTACCACACGTGTCACTACAGTATGGAAATGCAAAGATAGTCATCAGACAACACCATTGACTCTAACTGAAGCATCATGCCGCGACAGGCGGAGCTGACAGACTTCGAAAAAGGTGTCCTGGTTGGAATGTCGCTCCAAGGCGCATCCATACGAGAGATTGCCAGCAGCCGGAACCACCCGAAATCAACAGTGGCGTATGTGCTGAAGAAGTACAGGACCAATGGACATTGTACGAATGTACCAAGGCCTGGTCGTCCACCCGCATTTACCGACAGGGACCGTCGGGTGCTGCAGCGGGAGATACGGAAGAACTGACGTTCGACGATCACCACCATCGCTGGGGAATTCCAGCAGGCATCTGGATGTCACGTATCCACCAAGACCCTCCGAAAGGAGGCCCACATGCTGGGCTATCACGGTAGAGCAGCAGCCCAAAAGCCGCTAGTCACACCGGCGAACAAAACGAACAGACTGAAATGGGCCAGGGAACGCAAAGATTGAACCGTTGAGGACTGGAAACGTGTTCTCTGGAGCGATGAATCCCGCTTCACATTGTTTCGATCGGATGGCAGAGTTTGGGTGTGGCGTTTACCTGGAGAACGGCTCCTTCCTGAGTGTACATGTATCATCCTAACAGTGAAGTTCGGCGGAGGAGGAATTATGGTGTGGGGCTGTTTTTCGTGGTATGGCGTAGGCCCGGTAGTGAAGGTGGAAGGCACCATGAGGGCTACGGACTACACTATCATCCTGGACAATTCCGTCCTCCCAACCCTATGGTCTAGAGCCATACCTGTACTAAGACGACAATGCCAGGCCACATGTTGCAGCTCATACCCTGCAGTGGTATGCCGATAATAATGTTGAACGCATGCAGTGGCCAGCCCAGAGCCCCGACCTGAATCCCATCGAACATCTGTGGGATGAAGTCGAGCGTCGGTTGAGGGGTAGTAGCTCACTCCCCAAAACACTACCTGAACTGTGGACGGCTGTACGGGACATTTGGCGGGAGATTCCTGTGGGGGTCGTACGTACTCTTGTGAAAAGCATGCCCGAGGGGGGGGGGTGCGACAGGATATTAGTTGTTATCAATAAAAGCAAATAAACGCACTGTGGAGGTGTCCAATTACCTTCTTCCAATCAGTGTATATTTTTAATGCGTATTTAGCGTCATCTCCCATGACAGTTCTGGGCTGCCGAGCTTTTCAATTTGCTTACATATGGCGGTCGGTTTCGTGATCTATCTTTAATATACGTCATTGGACTAAAACATTTGTATTCGCGAGCACTTCATTCTTCGTTTTGTATGTGTTTGTTGAGAATTTGTTTTTAACATAATGTTTTTAGAGTGAAGTTTGAGGTGGCCAGTTAAGTTTTAAACGTTTTAAATGTATATTTATATTTATATGGAGAATTTATTTTTAAAATGAAGATCCGCGAGTATAGTGGCATGATATGCAATTGTTGGAAGGATTGTAAACGAATAAATAAGTCGGTTTAACTAGTAAGCGAATTTACATGCAGTTTTCAGCCATTCGCATATTACATACTGATAAATTATATAATTGTTTTGATTTTTCACCTCATTCTTTTGAGATTATTTGGAAATCGTTTTCCAAATTATTTTCTTCTTCATAGAAAGATCGCTTCTGTAAATCAAAGTAAATTATTATAGAGGTAATCTTTTTTTTTTCCAAAAATTCATCTGCGAAATTTGAAAGGTATTGTGCTAATGTATTTGTTTAAATTATTACTTACGAATTAAAAAAGAATCGAAAATTTGGCCGATAACCCTTTCGCCTCAGCGTAATTTCTTTTTAATTAAGCTATTTAAAGAAGATTATGGAACTCTGCCATTTTGAAAGAAGTTTAAGACAATGGCTCCTGCGGAAGTGTGCTGGAGGAGATAACGGAACCGAAGAAGAAAAAAAAAAGATATTCAAAACATTTAAGTTTGGAGACAAAATCTTTTTATAGCTCCATCGAATTGCAAGTATAAAATCCTTTCTTTTAAGGAAAATGTAGGTATGGATTTCTTGGTAAAACCACCAGAACTTGTAAACACATTTAGTTTCACGTCTAATTGTTCGTCGACGAAGAACAACAACCTTCCTTCGCACCATCTTTGCCAATGAAGATTTAATTGAAAGACCGGAACATGGTTTGACGCGACAATAACGCATGCGAGTTCTCAAGATTTTAAAGGGAACACGGGCATTGTGTTAATTCTATTTTTTTTTCATTATACTTCTTATTAGATTGAATACAAAAAGCTTATAAAATGTGTCGAGATGCGAAATTCCGCAAAATTGTAGAGATAGAAAAATCAATACAGGTGAAAAAAAAAATAGAAGCACAAAAATAATGACTAAAATCCGATAATTGTAAATTACGCTATCACAGTTGTATATGTGAATCGCTGATTGTTAACTCTGTTATAATCGTCAGCGTTCAAAGTTTATATCATCTCCCACAAGTAACACTGCCACATGCATCCGCAGTCTGATATGAACAAGTTCATCTAAAAATACCGGGTCCTCGTGTTACTAAGATGAATGTTAAATTGTAAATTAAAGAGGAGTTTCTTCTTCCCACAAAGGGTTCAAAGTTTTACGAGCTTCTCATCTAACATAAGAACCTTTATTCATGAGAGAACGACAATGCCATTAAGAAACCCGCTGCAAGTTGAAGCGGCCGCCTAGAGCTGGGCCGTCAGCCGCAGTAAAGAGCTCGACGCGTTCCCTTCGCTGAAAATTTATTTGCCCTTATGGACCCTAGTACCAACTTCCTCTGAGAATCCTTCACATAAGTCTTCACAGACACGAGCACTAAACCATTATCTGACTATTTCAGAAATTCTTCCGGCAACCAAGCACAACCTTGAAGCGTGCTTCCAGGGTCTTTGTCCAAAATCGACTCTTTAACGCTTACCTGAACTTGAAGGTTGAGTGAAAAGCGAAATGTGAAGAGAAATTTATTTTTCCCTAAGGAAAAGCGCTACACTTTTGTCACATACGCCCCCATTGGAGACTGTTTAATATGAGACATGGCAAATCTACTTATGCTCTAATGACTGATATCTGATTTTCTGCTTAACGCTTCGAAATGAAAGTTTATTGTGAATTAGTTAGGCCCCCATATGCAATACTACTATAAAAATTGTGTAGAAAAATCAAACCTGTATTCGCTAGTGCTCACGCTATTCAGAATCAAAACAGAACAGGAAAAGTTATTGCACCTAACTAAATTTATTTTCCTATGAATATAATAATAAGTTGGGTTTTTTTTTCAAATTTGCACCAATGTTAGAAGCATATGTGACAAACGGGAATATGTTCTCACAAATTATATAAGACACAGATTTTTGAACACTACGCACTTTGGATTATACCACGAGCGAAGCTGCTGTCATTTAAATATGACAAGAAAATACCATAAATCAGTGTACCATATATTGCATCTGAAGACTAAGTAGGCTTAAACAAAGAAAATGTTTGAAAATTTCTAAACTGTTTTTTATGGTTCCTTCATTATTATGCTGTTGTGTAAAGTTTTCTCTTTAAAATCGTTACAAGTTACTTGTCTTTACAGGAGATCGGACGATTATGAAATATAATTCTCAGTGCTGTTTGGTATCGCATTTCAAAGTACACAGGTTGTACTTGTGCTGAAAATCAGGGGAGTATTCAAAAAATGTTTTTGGCTATATTTCTGGAATGAAATTAACAAAAAGTAATCTCCGTGAAGATAATTTTGAAATAAAATTTTGAATGAAGGTTTCACGGCCAAAAATTAAAGAGTGCAAAAACAGGCATTTTTGTTCCAATGCGATGGCCGTAACTTCATCACCTTCTCAACAAAAAAGGACCAACAGTTAACAAAGAGGAAGCAAGAAAGTATTCCGATCAAAGAAGTATCCCTTATACTCCGACCAGCTGATCACGAGAACTGTCAATCACTGCGTTACCATGTAAACCGGCTGGAGTAAAATATAGCCTCGTACTTAGGCCGCTGTTAAATGAACTACTGTTAAATTGTCGAATGTAAATCACGTCTTTTTTTTAGTATAGTGTGTGTGTGGCCCTTAAAGAGCTTTTTTTTTGCAATTAATTAAAATCAGAAGAATCGTAATACTTTCTTGTTTGGTATGTTGCTTAAGCACGTGGTGAACAAAGAGCACTTTAAACACAAAATATTAACCATATATAGAGCTCGACATATCTTATATTCTGGTAGCCAATTGATACCAGAAATTCCATTTTGGCTACAACTTTCAAACAGGTGGTAGCCACTTGGCTACTGGCCAATGCGGCAGCCGATTGGAAGGCCTAATTACATTACTGTATCGTAGCCACCGGAAATTTAACTTTGTAGTGAAATTAGCTCTTACATAAAAATTTTTGTGGAGGCTTCAGCTTGAGCAATACTTTGATTCTCCTAACTGACACTAGTGGAGCTGCATGCCCAAGAAGTTCAAATCGCCGCTTATTGCCAGCCTCCAAGACCTGCTGCGAATTGGGCAGGCCTTTTCTTATCGGTGGCCTTCTTTCCTGTTTATTTACGTATTTACTGTTCGTGATTACTCTGTCGGTACATGTTGTTATGCTAGATTTTCGTTCCTCGTTGATGAAATATTTGTTATGCATAGTCAGGCCCGGCTTGTGGCATATGTGAAATGTGCGATGAATAAACAAAAGCCGTCCAGTTCGTTCGTCTTATCGGTGGAAGGCATTTCAATTGGCCGCATTTTTCAATGTGCGTTTTTTTACCTCTGATTTTTTATTATCTTATTTTTTTCAATAATTAAGGTATGTTTCAGATTCGACCTTTATTAAGTACCGAAAGGTGCTTTATGCTATCAGTGTGGGGAAACGTGTCTGTCCGTCTGTCTGTCTGTCTGTCCGTCTGTCTGTCTGTAACTCAAACTCCTCCGAGGTTATGAAAGATTTTCAAAATCTGTTTTCGTCAGTCGATGAATATGGTTCATGGCACGAACCAGTTACAAATATTATCTAAATCGGTTCATTGGCACGTGCACAAATGGTACCTCTATTTTCCCGCCCAGCAATTTTCAATGGGAAGAAATATTTAGTAATATATCAAACAAATCGTAATGACGAGATAGATGCGGTTATTCATTACTATTTTCGTCAGTCGATGAATATGGTACATGCCATAAAAAAATCATAAATTTTATCTAAATCGGTTCATTAGCACGTCCACAAATGGTACCATCACGACCCCACCTAGCAATTTTCAATGGACAGATATATTAAGTAATATGTCAAACAAATCTTAATGACGAGATTCAAGCGAATATAAATTTCTATTTCGGCCAATAAATATGGTTCAGGAAATGAACCATTTTGAAAATTGTTGCAATCGAAACATTGGCACGTGCACTAATGGTACCTTTATGACACCTTCAAAAATTTTCAATGATAAGATATGGCATGTAATATATCAAACAAATTGTGATGATGTATCATAAATGAATATCACGTAAAAGTAATGATAGTCCAAATTGGTTTCATTGAACCTGGTTTAGTGGAACCCTTCTGGTTTAGTGGAACCATTATGGTTCATTGGAACTTTCAATACCAAAATATGGCATGTAATATATCAAACGATTTGGAATAAGGTGCCATGAATGATTATAACGTAAAATTCATGATAATCCAAATTGGTTTCAAGGAACCTGGTTTTTGAACCATTATGGTCCATTGGAACTTTCAATGCTAAAATATAGCATGTAATATATCAAACGACTTGGAACGAGGTGTCATGAATGAATATAACGTAAAATTAACGATAGTCGAAATTGGTTTCAAGGTACCTGGTTTAGTGGAACCATTATGGTTCATTGGAACATTCAATGCTAAAATATTGCATGTAATATATCAAACAACTTGGAATGATGTGTCATGACTGAATATAACGTAAAATTAATGATAGTTGAAATTATTTCAAAGGTACGGGGTTTAATGGTATCATAATGGTCCATTAGAAACTTCCAATGTTAACATAGGGCGGTTTAAAAATATAGTTCCGCGAATGGTTTAGTTTAACCTTTCGGTACTTGGTTATGTCATTCCTTAATGGTTTATTTTTTAATACTTCGTTTGAAAATTCATCCAATGACATTGAATTGCTTTATATAAAAAAATACACATGTAATAAATGATGCTTAATTCAAGAAAACGCACAAACGCCCCTGCGTTCATAAGTGCTATTGACAACCACCACATGGCTGCCGATGGGGGATGTGAAGTGCAAGCTTCGAGCATAAAAATAGAAAAGTGCAAGGCACATCCAATCAAGCATCAATGTCAGGTTTCGATGTTTAAAAAAATCTCATCAGTACATACCAGTATGCGACAACTGCTTATATATTTCTACCAAGATGTACAAACAGTAAGATTGGGCTATTATAAAGATTGGGCTATTGGGCTAAGATGTACAAACAATTGTCATATTTATTCATTTCTAAGATTCAATTTTGGGCTATTTTAATATTCCTGAAATCCGATGTGGTCATAGTTCCCTCTAAGCTGTGCAAATGTGCTTGTGTGTGTGTGGGGGGGAGGGGGGGTATTTATTTCCCCGCACATTTATGATCAATTTCCCACTTAAAAAATTACTTTTCTTTTGTTTATATCGGAGATGACCTTGTTGTTGAATTGATGGGTCAATTCTGTGGGGGTTCCTTAAGATGTTGTTTAGCACATGCCCCCGCACCATGGAAGAGGTCTGCCAGGCAATCACCGAATCTTGTACACTGGTTGACAATGAGATGCTGCAAAACTTCATCCTCACGGTTCGTCGTGTTGTACAGATGAATGGAGTACACATCGAGTATGTTGTTCAAGCGGTGTGAAATTCCAATTGGTATTGTAAGATCTATATGACATTCCTATGTTTATTAGTTCCTGAGTAATAAACCATTAGAATCGTACGTAATTGACAGAAGCACCCTGTACATGATCATACCGACACACAAATATCATGTTTCGGTTGGCTACCATGAAAATTGTAGTGGCAGCCAACTGTCTATTCAGATTTTTGGAATTTGTCGAGCCCTGCATATATAAAGTACCTGTGCAATGTGGCTAAAACGCACGCTGATTGGTTGATGAACTTAGGCAACGTCATGACCACGTGATCTATTGCAGGTGAAGCGATTCTCATGACTATAATCTCAGTGTACCCGGTACTCATCGCAGTGATGAGGTTGTCAAAATAGTAAAGGACGAATAAAGAATGATGAATGGAGGAATAATAAAGATTCTCAGAGTAAGCGAATGAACTGTAATGCCAGTAAGAAACTAACGCCGTTAAGTGTTTTTAATATTACAGATATAGATCCGGATTAATAATCAGTGAAGCTCACGACGTTATGGATCTCACTACAACGTAGGCTAGTTTTCAATAACCTAAGTTATGTTCTATCTCTAATCAGCTATTTTATTTTAGTTTTCCCTTTTTTTTGGAAGGAATGGAACACGAAAGTATTTGCAGTCGAATCTCAAAATACCGGAAATATTTTATGCGGTACTTTTCCGTTTGTATTTTATCAAATCTGGAAGAAAGATATAGGAGAGACGGTTGCGCTGTGACATCATATAGAAAACGCCTTAATTATATAGATTAATATTATAATCTATTTTATTATTGCACATTGATTTTATATTTTTTTTCCAAGAGCGAAGCAAGCTTTGATCCATCGTTTCATCAGACGTAATGGAATCATAGAATATGTACAGGTATTGGACATTGAAACTGAAACACCTTCGCAAATAGCACTGGATACCCCCAGGGCTGAATAGAACCTTCTGCTAGGTAATTAATCGTATGCATATCAATGAATTACGTGTCAGAGTTCTTGGTAGTCACTCCAGTAGAAAAGTTCGATAGTAAGCTTCAAATTGTCTGTGCAGAGCGCTATAATGGGAGACATATCCGACTTCAAAAGAGGGCAGATTGTTGGCGCGCGTCTAGCAGGTGCATCTGTGTCCAAAACTGCCACACTTTGTGATGTCTCACGTGCTACAGTATCCAGGGTGATGTGTGCATATGAACAGGAAGGACGAACCACGTCCAGGAGGAGCAACTGCAGGAGAAAACGGAAGTTGTCGGAAAGAGACGTCAGGACATTGACCAGGATTGTTGCACGAAAGCGGAAAATCACCGCAGCAGAAATCACCGCAGAAATGAATACACACCTCCAGGGACTTGTGTGCACGAAGACAATCCGTCGTTACCTGCATAAATCCAACATCCATGGCAGGGTTGCTATACCGAAGCCTTTCATCAGTAGTACAAATGCCTCCAAGCGGGTTCAGTGGTACCGGACGCATAAAACCTGGACGTTGGATGACCTCAAACGCGTCATATTCTCGGATGAGTCCAGCTACACTGTCTTCCAAACAACAGGGAGGGTATTCGTCTGGAGGAGCCCCTCTGATGCCTACAACCCAGACTGCTTGGCAGCCACAGTCAAACACGGAGGTGGATCAGTAATGGGTGGATCAGTAATGGTTTGGGGTGCAAACTGTGCAGGACCTCTACCGATCCTTCCCAAGACGTGTTGCTGCTGTGCTGGCTGCCCACGGTGCCCCAACACCTTATTAAATAAAGATTTTGGATTTCTACCAGGTGTTTCACTTTCAATGTCCAATACCTGTAGATTAAACTTTGCAGCAAGTAGCTCTAAAAGAAGAATTATTCATTTTTGCATATTACGTTAATTTCACTATAAAGAAGAATAATGAAAAAGCCTATCTTTTGTCACAACAAATTTTATCTGTATTGGAAATATTTATTTATTATTTATCTTTAATGCATTTTGTAGAATCTCGAGGTGTGTTCAAATGAAACCAAATCGACTCGATTAGGTGTTATAAAAACAGGAATCACAAGCAACTAGAAAGAAAAGTATTTAATTGTGCATATGTTTCTCAAAAGAAGTCACCCATTGTGTTTAGGCACACATACTACTATTTGAAGAGACGGGAAATTCCGTCTGCGAAAAAAAAAAAGATGGCTATCAAAAACAAGTTTACTGTCTTCAGAAGTGATCATTTTCCACGATAATCCACGCCCGCATGCCGTAAAAGTTGTTGTTGTTGTTCTTGATAGCCAAGAAGAAATGGGAGTTTTCGCTTTACAGTTAAGATAAAGAATAGGAAGACGCTCCACTTATCCACAATAGAATTTATTTCATCACATATGCACATTTCATCTATTTCATTCCTTATTCTTCATCTTAATTGTTAGTAGGTACAGTTTACTGGTATATTACAGGGTGTATCTAAACCTCTGTCACAAACTTCTGGTGATGATTCCCCATAGCGAGATGGAAACATAAGTTCATATAAACATTGTTTGGATAACGAACCGTTTATGAAATTTCCGCAGTTAAAATTGAAGTTTCAGCAGCTGGTTTTTCTACTCTGTGGATGGCAGGTGACATGCGGAGAAGCTGGCACAGAGTACAAAACCAGCTGCTGAAACTTCATTTTTAACTGCGGAAATCTCGTTATCCAAACCATATTTTTATGACAGCCTCCATCCTCCGAGGATCAATAACGCCGTGGTCTGGTTCGTATCGACGTTCCAAAACATCCCAGAGGTGTTCGATGGGATTGAGATCGGGACTCTGGGCAGGCCAATCGATTTCTTCCACCCCGTTGTCTTGAAACCAGTTGTGTACAGACGCTGCTTTATGACAAGGAGCACCGTCATGTTGATACAAAAAAGGCCCATCCCCGAACTGTTCGCGCAATATTGGTAGTGCACAGTTGTCCAAGATGTTTCGATTAGCAACAGCTTTCATCGTTCCTTTAACAGAAACAGGCTGGCTCAGTCCGAACCATGAAAAAGAGCCCCATACAAGATGCCATCTCCTCCAAACTTCACAGAGGGCACCACACTCACAGGCAGGAAACGTTCTCCAGGTATTCGCCAAACCCGAGTTCGTCCATCTGATTGCCAGAGTGTGTACCGTATGTTTAATCAGTCCATAGGACACGTTTCCACGGTTCCATGATCCAGTTTCTGCGAGTTTTACACCACTCCAAACGTCGCCTGCAATTGTTGTCAGTGATGAAGGGCTTGTAAGCAGCTGCAGGACCGTGGAAACCCAGGGAATGGATTCCCGAACTAATGGTGATTGTGCTAGCAACACAGAAAGCAGAATTTCTGAACTTTGTAGCAATTATTTCGGCAGAAGACCTTCGATTGGTACGGGTCACAAGTGCAAGTACTGTTGATGCTCACTTCGCAATCACATTGCCTAATTGCCATGGGTCATTGTTATACGATATTTGGCACATTCCATGATTTATGAGGGGTGTCTCTAAACTTTTGATCACATATTCTACTTTTGTGTATCTCACTTTCACTTTCTGTCGGAATATAATAATAATAATAATAATAATAATAATAATAATTGTAACAACAACAGGGAGAGAAACACACCAGATAAACCGGGGTGCAAGGCCCCGTGTTGTCCCCCAACAGGCCTAAGCCCAAAACGGGGTTAATGAACCACATATAAAAATTTATAATAGAAAAATAAAACTTACTTACTTACTTACTTACTTTTCAAACCCGCTTATCCGTTAGGGTCGCGGGGGCAGCAGCCCTATGGAGGATCTCCAGCGATCGCGATCTTCCGCCATCAGGCGCATGTCCTCCCTGGTAATATCCAAGCGACTCGAACCCAGATTCTCCATGTAGTCTAGCCACCTGGTTCTAGGCCGACCCCTTGGTCTCTTACCCACCGGCTTGGAAAATAACAACTGCCTAGGAAGACTAGATTGCGGCATCCGTATCACGTGGTCATACCAGCGCAACTGAGATCTCTCAATGCGGAGAAGTAGCGGCTCAACACCTAAAGATTCCCTTATTGTGCTGCTGTACACTCTATCTAGTAGGGTAACACCTGCCACACCTCTCAGGAATCTCATTTCGGCCGCTTGTACCCGCGATCGCACTCTTTCGGTCATTACCCAAGCCTCATGACCATAGGTGAGAATGGGGACAAAGATAGATTTGAAGACGGAGAGCTTGGCTTTGTTACCCAGCTCTCGTTTCGTTACCACGGATCGCCACAGTTCACGTCTGACACAGCTTGCTGCACCGATCCGAGCATCCAATTCTTTCTCCTGCCGTCCATCACTCGTGAATGCAATCCCGAGATACTTGAACTTCTCCACCTGTCTCAATGAGGCTCCCCTAACATGGAGAGCACACTGAGCAGGCTGTCTTGAAAGAACCAGAACTTCGGTTTTAGCCACACTGATCTTCATCCCAGCTTCTTCACATTTGGCTGCAAACCGGTCTAGTGCATGCTGAAGGTTCGTGCGAGAAGACCCAAGCAGGACAAGGTCGTCCGCAAA
Source organism: Rhysida immarginata (assembly GCA_023313115.1). Taxonomy (NCBI): domain Eukaryota; kingdom Metazoa; phylum Arthropoda; class Chilopoda; order Scolopendromorpha; family Scolopendridae; genus Rhysida; species Rhysida immarginata. The sequence continues at coordinate 718,569 of JAHWFO010110510.1, read as the reverse complement.
GAGCAACCTCTCCACCAGGCAGTCGCCCACACAAACACGCTCATCGCCTCGGCTGCCCCTGTCTATCCAGTCCATAAAGATAATGAACAAGATGGGCGACAGTACGCACCCTTGGCGGAGTCCAACACCCACGGTGAACGGTCTTGACTTAATGCCATTTATCCGGACACACATCTCAGAGCTTTCGTACAGAGACATGATAGCAACCAGTAATTGCCCATCCACTCCATACTCTTGCAACACTTGCCAGAGCTTCTCCCGAGGAACCCTGTCATATGCTTTTTCGAGGTCCACAAAGCAAGCGTAGACCTCTTTTGCATACTCCCAGGATTTCTCAAAGATTTGCCTTAGAGCAAAGATGTGATCCGTCGTGCTTCGGCCAGGTCGGAAACCACACTGCTCCCCTGACAGTTTGGAGTCGACTATTTCCCGACTTCTCTTCTCCAGACACTTAGCGTACACTTTCCCAGGAATGCTGAGCAAAGAGATGCCTCGATAGTTGTTGCAATCTCTCTGATCTCCCTTTTTGAAGATAGGGATCACAATTCCTGTCTGCCATTGCTTAGGGGCCTGTCCAGATATCCAAGCAACCTGACACACTCGAGTCAGCCACAGGATACCATCCTGATTTAAGGCCTTTAACATCTCGGACCGGATTTCATCATCACCTGCAGCTTTGCCAGTCTTCAGGGACTTAATTGCCCATCTGACTTCTGTTTCAGTGATACTACCGTGACTATTCTCCGCTCCAAGGTGCACCTCGTATGCCTCAGTTGTTGTTGTCACCGGATTAAGAAGAGATGCAAAGTATTCCTTCCACCTATGCAATACGCTCTCCTCCGTTTTCAGAAGCCTCCCATCTGAACTCTTAATAGTTTGTGATGAAAGAGACTTCTTTCCACGGAGGCGGCGCACGGTCTGCCAGAACACCTTGTTTGCCGAACCATAGTCTGCCTCCAATTTCTCCCCGAACTTCTCCCAGGCCTTGGCTTTAGCTGTTGATACTGTCTTTGCTGCTGCTTTTCGCGCCTCAGTGTACCGCACTCGACTCGAAGTTGACTTATTTGCAAGCCATAGCAAATAGGCTTCCTTCTTTGCCTTGACAGCTTCTTGGACTTCACCGTTCCACCATGCAGTCCTTTTCTCACCGCCCTGCGCCACACTAAGCCGCTTACGACCACAGCACAAAGCAGCCGAAGTAATCACAGCAGTTTTAAACAACTGCTACTCCTCTTCAACAGTACCACGATCACTGGGTAGTTCTTTGAAACTTGAAGATATGTTATCTGCAAAGGTCTTCCTCACAGCTCTATCCTCCAGTGCCTCCCATTTGATGCGCCAAGTTTGTCTGAACCTAGTATTTCGCTTGGTTGGCATGGATTCAGAGAACCGCAAAGTGCAGACAACAAGGTGGTGATCAGTTGATAGTTCTGCCCCTCTTCTCACACGAGTATCCAACACTGATCGGAATAAGTCAGCTGAAACAATTACAAAATCAATCAGTGACTTCTGGTCCATTGCATCCCTGTACCAGGTATACTTATGGACATCCCTGTGCTGGAAGAAGGTGTTTGTGATGGAAAGTCCATTGTTGCAACAGAGATCCAACAAGCACCTCCCATTCGCATTTAAATCGGGGTCACCATTTCTCCCAATCACGCCCCTCCACGTTTGGTCATCAGCCCCTACGTGTGCATTGAAGTCGCCCATCAGGATGACAGAATCTGCACTCCCTCTCCTGCTAAGAGCAGCATCAACTTCATCTAGAAACAGTGGGTACTCTGTGACTGCATTCGGAGCATATGCAACGAATAGAGAGAGAGACCGTTTCCCTATCTGAAGCCTCAGGAGACACAGTCTTCCACCTAAGGGGGTCCAATCTGCAACATAATCTGCCAGCCGGGGACTTGTGAGTATCCCCACTCCCGCCTGGGCAGTCATGTTAGGGTTGACACCAGAGTAGAAAAGCTTCCACCCTCCTTCTAAGTCCACGGTTCCAGAACCTGGACGTTTCGTTGAGGTAATACCTACGATATCCAGTCGATACCGTTTGGCTTCCTCCACTAACTCTGATTCCTTTCCTGTCATGGAGAATACGTTCCAAGTGCCGATTGACAGCACCCGATCCCGTTGTCGCTTTACCAGTTTCTCCTCCTGGGTAAAGGCATGCGCTGCCCCCGACCGTTTCCCCAAGCGCATAGCGAGTGCACTGGTGGGGCTTCTCGGAGGCATTGCTCCGAGATAACAGCCGGGAGACTGTCGACTATTTTTCGAACGAGAGCCTCTGCCTAACTCCCGAACGCGGGTGACTTTAACCTGCGCCACACCCGATGCAGTATGAATTCTTTTATTTGTCAATAAAACAAAAAATAATAACATTAACACAGCGATTCTCGAATAATAACATTAAAAAATAATAAAATAATATAGAAATAATAAAAATTAGATGGAAAATGAATAGGGGAAAAAAAACAAAAAAAACCGGAAAGGACGAGGAGACAGGCGTTATGAGAAAAGAGAAAAATGGAGTTCATCAGAAGCCGTAAAGCAAACATCGTTGAAATTATCTAAGTAATTAGTAATCACTTTATACACCGGATCGATCCGTGAAATAAACGTCTTCCATTTGTACAAGGGAGTAAAAACGAAGCCCCTATGCGTCAATCTAATACTCTGAAAGTTAAAATCATTCACTAAAGAACCTACGCTCAACTTAGCGTGAAAAATACCGACAAGAATGTTAAAAAGTGAAATACTAATAAGACGCGCAATGTTAAAAATGTTATGAAAATGGGCGGACGTCAAAGGTAGCTGATTGCCAAAGTTCTTTATTATGAAAGCTTTAAAATTAAGGCATTTACGTTGTATTTTATGTAAAACTTGTTGATTGCCCCCAAACCAAATCCACGCGCAATAGATGATTTTAGGAATCACAAAAGTCTTAAACAGAAGCAAAAAAGTTTTTGCTTCCGTAAAGAACTGAATGGACCTCTTCAACATGCCGATGCGACGTGAAATATCCAGATATACGTGATTTAAATGCTCAGAAAAGGAACAATTGTGTGACATAACCACTCCTAAATCCTTCAAAGTATTAGTTCTAACCAAGGGAGTACCATTAATAACATAGTTAAACACAAACGGTGCAGTAGAACGATTGAAGGACATCACAAATGATTTGGACGCATTTAGTTCAAGCCCATTACAACAGGACCAATGATACACTCGTTTGAGCATGACCTGCAGCTCGTGGCATGAGGACCAGTCGTTAATGGTCCGAAAAAGTTTAACATCATCAGCATAAATAATGATTTTAGTATGGGAATCAGTTAAAACATATGCAAGATCAGCAAGAAAAATGTTAAACAATAAAGGGCCCAGAGGAGATCCCTGCGGCACACCACTTTTGATATAAAAGGGAGGACAAGAGTAATCCTGATTTCTTAGTCTGAAAGCCCGACCTGTGAGCATATCATTGAACCAGTCATTGGCCACTAAGTCCAATCCAACAAATCGCAGTTTAAGCAGCAACAAGGGGATACTAACTTTGTCGAACGCTTTTGAGAAGTCCAAATATAGTGAATCGACCTGGGACCGAGTATCAAGAGAATGGGTAATATGATGCAAAAATATGGCGAGATTAGTCTGTGTGCTTCTCTGTGAACGAAAACCGTGCTGTGCATCTGGAAGATGAGCGTCAACGTGTTGAGAAAGTTGGTCAGCAACTAAAGTCTCCAACAGCTTAGCTGGAAACAAAATTAAAGTGATGGGACGAAAAGCTGGTTTAGCCGAATGTTTTTTTAGGGATCGGCTGAATTACCACTTGCTTCCATGCAGCAGGGTAACGTCCAGACCCCAGCGATACATTAAAGAGGTGGGTTAATGGAGAGATAATTGCTGACAAACAGCCTTTAAAAATAAAATCCGGGATATCTGGAGAAGTGCAGACTTTTGACGCAGATAATCTCCGAGCACGATCTAAAATTTGCTGTGCAACCAAAGGTTGAAAAATGAACTTCTTATCTAAAGTGCTCCAGCACGCTGCCAAAATATCTTCATTCACACAAATTTTCAGATTATTGCTCATAGTTGACGCAAACGAATGAGCAAGTTCCGACAAAGCATTAGCATCCAGAGGCTCTTTGTAATTTTTGTTGCGGTTTAGACACAATTTGGCAGTTTCCCAAAAGGCAACAGGGTTATTATTAACTTGCTCTTCCAAACATTTAAAATAATTCATACGATCGTTGATCCAGCTATTCTTAAACGCTCTTCTGGCCTCGGCAAATAACAAATAATCGTCTTGGGCAAAAGATTTTTTATACATTTTATGTCTTTTCCGTTTACATTCCCAAGCATCTCTAGTTTGTGCAGTAATCCAACTAGGGAACCTTGGCATTGATCTATTCTTCCTCGTTGAAATGCATCCATTAACTTGTCGCTTATGCATAGGAACGGCTTCAGAGACAGCATAACTGATAACAGTCACAATATCATTCCAAATCTCATCAACGTCCAACGACTTTAACGTTTTAGACCAATCGTTATTAGCAACTTTCCGATAAAGACTCTGAAAGTCTGCACGTCGAAAGTTGTAACACGAGTCTATGGGAGGCGAAAAAGTTTCCAACTCGTCCTTAAAATACGCAATACAAGGAGGATGGTAATCATCCGGGTCAACAACAGGCGAATCTGTGGCAGTTACATGCAGATTTAAGTTAGAAAAAATTTTATCAAGATTATCGCCGTATCTATTCCGCAAATGGTTAACATTATTAAGGTCTAACTCTTTTATCCAACTGCTGGTAATTAATTTTCTAAACCTGGAATAGTAAGCATGATCATCATAAACTTTGAAATCAGAGTAATTAAAATCGCCCACAATAATACAGTCCGCGGGTGAATGAGCAAAAAACTCCGTAACTTCCTCTAAAAAACATTCCAGTTCATTATTTCGCAAAAGCGGGGGCATATAAAGATTCATTATGATTACCGGTCATAATAAAGATTCATCATGATCACCGATTATAATAATAATAATAATAATAATAATAATAATAATAATAATAATAATAATAATACACACCTTCCAATGAATTAGAACCTTCGTTCAATATGGTATTGAATCTCCTTTGGCTGTAATTACAGAATATACACGGTTTGGCACGGACTCTACAAGGTGTTGCAATGCAGTTAAGGTAATAGCAGACCGTGCATTCGTCAGAAAAACCTTCAGGTCCTGCAGAGTAGACGGAAGCGGATGCCTTCGACGAATGTCTCTTTCCAACATGTCTCAATCATTCTCGATCAGATTCAAATCTGGACTTTGCGCTGGCCACGACAGATGTTGCAACTCTGTGTCATGTTCAGAAAACCACTCCTGAACAATTCTTGCTCGATGGATAGTAGCATTGTCGTCCATAAAGAACCCGTCACCATGTGGGTACAAATGCACCATTGCAGGATGGACTTGATCTGCAACAATGTTCAGGTAGTCTTTGGGTTTCACCCGATTGTCAAGGAATATCAGGGGACCCTTGCCATACCAACAAAACATAGCCCATACCATGACACCTCCTCCTGCAGCTTGAACTCTGTTCACAACACATGAGGGGTCCATCGCTTCATGGGGCTGCCGCCAATTCTCTGCCGGCCATCGGTGCAAAACAATGTGAAACGTGACTCGTCCGACCACATCACCTTTTTCCAGTCGTCTACTGTCCAGTCACACCGTTCTTTACACCACTGCAGGCGAACTTTCCGGTTTGTTGTTGACACCAGGGGCTTCCTCACTGCCATGCGACTTCGCATTCCTATTCGCTTCAACTCTCGGCGCATTGTTCTGGAGAGATGGGTTGCGATGATTCTTCATTGAAGTCTGCCGTCAGATGCTCCACAATAGACCTTCGGTTTTGCCGCACAATGCGTCTCAGACGACGTCGGTCCCTGTGTGTGTTTATTGTTTTTGATCCACAATTCTGCCGTTTCGACAACTCTTGAGGATTCCGTTTCCACGCACTGAACACCTTGGAGACCTGACCTTTTGAAATACCTGACAGTTGTACTATTCTGGAAATCGTAGCTCCAGCTAGACGGGCTCCCACAATAACTCCTTTTTGGAACTCAAGACAGGTCTGCTGTTTTCCCCATTTTGCTCAACTTGAGCAGCTGCAGCTTGTTCCTACCCTGTACCTGCAGCTTGGAATGATTGCGTTCATTTGCATATCACAATCGTTTCTGACCTGTGACCCCGCTTTACATATCAGTACAGTAATTCATCACGGGTTTCTAATTCATTGGCCAGTGTGTATAATAATAATAGCAATATTAATAACAGCACCGTACTTCTCTTCGAGTTAAAGTGTTCATTCTTCAAAATTCATATAGGATCTGAACTTGATAAATACTTTTCTGAACTTTATCTCGGCTACTTAGAGTATAGTCATTAATTTGCTATTATCGAGAACAGATAAGTTATTATATCAAAAAAATCGCTTTTGTTAACACAACAAACAAACAAAAACTCATTTCTACCATAAAATATGAATGTACCAGCTTAGACTCAATAATTTCTCAATTAGAATTAAAGTAATTAACAATTACAATTAAATCTACTCATAAATAAATTCTTTGACTCCAGATAACAATTTCTTATAATTTTATTTCCGACACCAAATCTTTCAAAAAAATGCCTATTTCGCTTCAGCTTCACGTGGTATTTCCACTCGTCTTCTGAACTGATTATTATTCATCTGTTTTTCTTATAAATGTCTATTGAACATGGGCCCGAGTACATTTCCTTGCATAAACTCTCTGTTTATTGAAATTAATTTCCCTTCCAAGTTCATATAATTAAAACACACGTCTTTTATGTTCGTAGCTACTTTGGATTAACGTTGAATTACGTCTTCCTCGTTCGATATTTTGCATAATTTTTTTCTAAAATATTTGTTTTTTTTCTGTCTAGTGTCATAAATTTCTTTGAATATCCTGAGTTTTACAGAAATATTGTATAAGTGTTGCGTTTCTTTAAATGGTACAATGATGCGGAAGAGTCAAGCGCACTTCTCCACAAAGAAACCAAACGCTATGCTATCTTCAGCAGCTGCGGTTAAATTGTGTTTTGGTTCCAAGGTTTAAGTATAGATTTTTTTTCATCGTAAGTGACAGACGAAAGGAGATCTTTGGCAAAAGCTCTACTCCGTCATCGTTCCATTGACTTGACACCAAACTCAAAGACCATCACACAATTCTTAAACGCTTAAAATTAAAGTAATGGTTGTAATATGATTATTTAAAAACTGGAATATAAATTTCTTTTAAACAGATCAGCAAAGTGTTTCGAATATTTTGCGATATTATTTAATTATATAAAATAAATATAAATCCTATAACAATTAATATTTTTCTTTTTTTTTTCTTTTAAACTATCTTCAATCGATATTTAGGCAGTTTTCACAAAAGAATCTTGCTGACGGAACAATATTGAAGGAGCAGCTTAATTCGAAGTAGAAATTAAGTGATTCTAATAGCCAGCTAATCAGGATACAATATAAAAATCCATAAAAATATTTAGACAAGCATATACATAATTAAGACAGCATAAGGTGATTCTAGATAAGATCATGTGAACTAAAATCAGGCATGGATTTATCTGTCGCGCTTTTTATTACATAACCTAAACATTATGGCAAAAAAGTATCTGCTAATTTTGAACGTAATTCTTATAAGAACTTTAGAATAATAAACAGATTAATTACAAATGATTCACCAGGTTTCGAAAATTTATAACTGCCAATCTAAGGATCGCACTTATTTGTGTTAATCATTTAACGAAAGGGAACACCACAAATTTTAAAATTCGCGCATGTAGATTTCGTTTTGCCAGAGCAAGTAGCAGCACGAGCTCCATTCACAAAAGAGTGACTTCGCAGGAGAAAGCTTTGTGTCTTGAAATATAGGAAATGTTTATCCGTTGTTATCGTGTATTCTGCTTCCGAAGGCAGTCCAAAACAGAGCCACCAAAAATAGAATCGACAAATCAAAGATTGACTGCATAAAGTTTAAAGCATGGGATCAACATGCATCTCTTCACAGTAAACTGGAAATGCTACAATGCGTATGGTCCGAAACAAATATGTGGCGCGTGACGAGGAGAACATACATCGAAAATTTTTAGTGTTATGACATAAAAGTTGACAGTTTCTAATTCCTTTCATATAGCATTCATTGTTTTTTGTGTAATGCTTTTCAAATAAAATTGTCTTGAAATTCGATGAATCATTTGTTATAATCCTGGAAGTTAATAGTAATTGAGCATGAGAAAGCGCTCATATATCAATGGGAATTGTAAAAAATGTTTAAACTTTTACATCTATCAGACTAATTACAAGATTTGAAATAAAAAATATAAAACATTAAGCAATTAATAGTGTCATCGATGTCGTTATTAGTTGATGGTCAAAATACAAAGATGTTCATTAGATATTGCAACTCTACAAATAATCTTGTCTCCTACTGTTCAAATTAGCTCAGCTATTAATACTCTTAAACGAACCCTAAATAGACAACTGAAAAGCTAGAATCAAACAAAAAAAGCGTTAATTGCTGCCGAATTTCATTTGTTATCATTCACAAGTATACAAAAAGACTGATAAAACCTGAGGTCACATAGTTGCCAAATACATGTATTGGATTTTATTCTTGATGGTTAACGAAAATTACCATATTCTTGATGAATTTAAAAGCACTTCTTGTTGCTGTGACAGTTTCCTTTACACCTAGTGTATTTTACACTCCCCTCGAAAAGTTAAGCAGAAAATACAGACCAATTGGTAGATTTCAACCAAACTCTCTGCGATATTGCATCAGAATATGCAATGAGGAAATGTTTCTGAAATAATGGTTGGGACAGTCAGAAATATGAAAAGTAATCAAATGGAAAAAAGGAGTATTTAATTATAGTGTTTATCATATCAGCTGAGTACAGCTCCAAGAAACCTTCATCATGTCAAATAGGCTACTCCTTCAAACGATCGCTATATAGGCACACAGGCTAGACGTAGTCGTCAATCAACAGTATCTCTTAACGGGCACACCTTAATGCAACCACTGGAAAGCAGCCTATCAATAAGTACTATAGGTGTAGGCTGCATATCTTGCACGACGACCAGCAAGATATGCCTATTGTAGAATGCACACACACATGACCGATTACGCTGCAGTGAAGGCCATAACCAGAGATCAATGGGGAAAGTCCTTTTTACACATTTGTCCGAATTCTCAATGAAATCAGACAACAGACGTATGCGGATGTGGAAAAAACCTACAAACAGAGACCAGCCCAACAATATCCTTGAGTGCCGTTCATTTGGAATGGAACTGTGTTAGTTTGGGCTGGCTTTTCATCGATCTCCAAGCGTTTGCAGACAGTCACCGTGTAACAGCCTTACGATATTTAGATGAAATTCTTGATCTCTTATGTCAGACCTAATGCCTTTGCAGTGAGCTCAGAGTTTATTCTAAACCACGAGTGATGGATTCTTACCTTCACAGCAATGTATAGTGCGAATGTTCTGCCCTGCATTCTCTTCTGACCTCAATCCAATCAAGCATCTCGGCAGAGCAGTATAGCCTAATCTCCTCCCAGGATGCGCCAAAAACGACCAATAGCTCTTCAAGAAGAGTGTTAGTCGCTCCCTTCAGCAGTACCTGATCACTTTATAGACTGGATGAATCGACAATGCCAAGCATACATAAGGCTAGATGAAGGCATTAAACCATATAGATATTTTTCTTCTTCTTAATGTGCCGTCTCCTATCAGAGGTTTGCGACCATATTGTTAATGGCGTACTAGGAATATTAATGCGGTGGTTTTCCGTTGCCTTCCGCATGTTTCAGTAAGGGACCAACACAACATCCATGCCACAACGGGATTCGAACCCGCGACCCGAGGATCACGAGAAGTACTGAATCCTGCGCCCCAGCCCTCTCGGCCACCGGGCCGGCATATAGACATTAACCAAACATTAATTTTGTATTGTTTTGGTTCATTCCACGATGGATCATTATGAAAAGCATCTTTAATGATCTCTGTTTAGTGTCATTAATACTGTACACTGACTGACCAGATTATTATGATCACCGGACGTTTGTAGGAAAATTAACTATGATTTTGTGCTGAAGTTGCTAGAGGGCTAGACCATTATAAATAGGGAAGCAGGTTGTTTACCACGACAGAAAAAGTGATTTGTTTCTGAAGATATGGGTAAACGACACGATTTAAGGGCCTTTGAACGTGGGATGTTGGTTGGCGCTAGGAACCATGGAGCGAGTATCAGCACAACAGCTGTTCGTTAAATGCTCAAGAGCGGCTGTTGTTAAAGTGTTTAAAGATTGGACTGTCAACCGGAAAACTGGGTCTGAAAGTGTGAGTTGTGGCCGTCAGTAACTGGTTGATGTTCGAGCAGAACGGAAAGTTGTAGGACTAGTAAAAACAACAAAAGGACAACAGCGTATCAAATTACTGCAGATCTTAATCAGGGCTCCTCTCAAATGTTCTCTGAACACACTACTGTATTTGCCGTACACTGCATCGTATGGGATATGTTCGAACACCTTTTCTGTCTGCAGTTAACAAGATAAAACGCCTCCGATTCGCATAGAACAAGGGTTGGAGAGTCGAGCATTGAAAAAGGTCATGTGGTACGATGAGTCATGTTTCCAGTTATGTTTCCAGTTGCATCATGCAGAGTGAGAATTTGGCGAAAACAGCATGAAAGCATGGACCCCACATCAATGAGTACAATCTTTCCAGCTGGTGGAAGCAATGTTATCGTTTGGGACATGTTTTACTGGCATGATTTGGACCCTATAGCTCGTGTGGAACAACGTCTGAATAGCATAACATACCAAAGTATTGTTGCTGATCAAGTTCATCCTGTCATGTTGATGGCGTATCCCAATGGAGATGGCTCGTATTGTGCAGGAGTGGTTTTAAGTATAAGATGGAGACTTTACCTTTACTTAAGTGACCAATCACTGTATATACTCATGTTCACATGATACCATTTGCATCACAGGATTTGCTGTGTATTTTCATGTAAAGATATTGAAAATTTTGTGAGTAATATCCAATTATCTGTGCTAAACGTTTGGAGGGGTGTGTTTACATTTATTAACGAGAAGTTAAATAAAGATATCATTCACTTTTTAATCATTTATAAACATTAGGGTTCTTTATTATATTAATAATAAGCTGATACAACATCCAATCTTAGCATTATAAAATAGAGTTAAACTGGTAGTCAGTTATCAACATGTGCCTACTCCTTTGACCGCATCTTTGCTATGTAATATAAATTCAATAGTATCATAAAATATTTGAAACTATTTTCGCATGAATGGTTTATGTTATAAAATTTGTAAAAGTCATTGCGAAATTCATAAATATCTAGTATATTTAATCTATACATAAATTGTTTTTAAATTTAATTAGCAAAAACCCATATAAGTTAAAATGAAAAAATGTTAGATTTGAAAATGTGTTTAAAACTTACTTTAAAGAAAAACAAGTGCTATATCATAAGGAATTTTAATCACGTTAAAAATTTCAAAACATGTTCAAAAGAAAAAAAAGAGACACTTGTTTAAATTTCACTCTTACCGCATAGCTATTAGAAATGTATAAAAAAATTATGTCTTGAGTTCTGTTTTAGTGAATGCACTTCGACAAATTATATTTCTTCGATATTGGAGAAAAACTTACTAATTTCTCAAAGCTTTTTAATGCCTTTATTTTTCATTTAAAGCTACTTAAATAATCAATTCCATATTTCAATGAGTAAAAATGTCATCAGCATTAAGTTTTATCCTCTATTTCAAAGAAAATTTTAAACTAAAAATAAATTTTTCTTAAAAAAAAAAAAAAACACATCTTAGATATCATAAATAAATTTCAGGAAATTTTGAAAAGGATCTGATACAGTTTTTCGGCAGAAAGAAATGCAAACTTACTTTTATCCGTTGATCTATCGAATTTCTATTGAAGTTTTTTGAAAAATGTGGCTCAACCAGATGTTGTGTTTTCGGGAGAGAGAGGTCGGCCGCATTCCTTCCGCTCTGTTCATCGAGTCGTTTATAATCGGAAAGAAGGGTGTGATAAGGGGATCGACTAGGAACCTCCTCGGTCAACCCCTCCTTAACCCTTTCAATCAATCCCTGAATGATTTTTTTTTTCATTTGAAGTGTGCTTATACCGACATAAAATCAGATGATTAAATAAAGGTCCATATGTTGATAATCAATGAGCATATTCACCAGCTTGTGAAATTAACTCCACACCTTTTGAAAATATAGACCCCAGTTCGTAGGGTAAATACTATATGTATTTTTTAATTTCATGATAATCTTGAAAGAAATCTTGCAACGTCGTCAATCATTTAGAGAACACATGGCTTAACTAATAAGTTTTTATTTCGTGTCTCAGAAAAAAGTAGAAGTTTTTTTTTTCTTACCTGAGAAGGGGCCTTGAGCGTCCAGTATCATTTCCCTCTTAACTTGGTGGTCCATTGATGAAGATGGATGGCAGAAGCGATTATTTTAGGAACAATAAATCCTCACTAGAAATACACAATTAAAAAGTCAAAATTAAATTTAATTTTCCTATCTTATTTATTTTAACAAATAATTATTAAATATTTTATTTAATACAGTTGTATTACAAGGAGAGTTCAAAAACTAATGCACTACCATTAATATTCATAAGCTACTAAAAAACTTTTTAAATCATCGAACACAAAGAGTCTGTATAAAAAAGTAAATACAGTAATAGTTTGTCATTAGAATGTGGAGTCTTTCAAGGATCTTTATTAAGTCCTCTACTCTTTAATTTATTTATGATTAAATATTACTTTCTTTTATACACTTCCTCCAATTTTGTTTTGTCTAATTTCTGAAAACAAAGAGCCCACACAGTTAGATGACTGACATTGTGGGAAAGTATAGACCATATTTCAAGTGTAACCATGATACATGACGCATTGTCAATTGCAAACGCGCATCGCCATTTGATGGGAAATGGGTGAACGGAGAATTGAGTGGTTGTTTCTCCCCAAATGATGAAGTGTTCTTTCCCTTTCATTCCAAATGTGTAGTTTGTATTCTCCCAAATGCATTTTTGAATATGAGTTTTATATTTATGAGGATAAAATCGAAAATAACTATTTTAAATGTTACTATCCGTTAGCGAAATATTAAGTTCTACCTTGACTCTGTTCAGTAATATCGACTCATAGAAACAGTGAAAAAAAAACTCAGGATAGAAAAAACAGAATTTTCATATTTTTCTCATTTTATACCGCTTTTTCCATTGAAGATTATTTCTTTTAGGGTACGCAGTTATGTTGATAGAGATGAAATGGTCGTTGAACAATTGCTTTTACTATTTGCACACAGTTCGCTTTTTAGCGAACTCATGGGAGTGAGGTTACAAATATTCTCTATAAAAATTCTAAACTGCATGCTATATGTATTAGGAAAGTTTTCTAATATACCTTTAATTTATACAATCTGTCAAAATATTTCCATTACAATCAATCACTTCAGCATCTTTCGAAACCAATCAAACAAAACCTCAGTAGTCTTATTCTAAAACGTAATTTCCAATTCTAAAGAGAAAGAAAGAAAAAGAGAGAGAGAGAGAGAGAGAGAGAGAGAGAGAGAGAGAGAGAGAGACAGACAGACAGACAGACAGACAGACGGATTTTATTTAAATAGAGGAAGAACAAATATACCGTTTAACGGGTTTATCAAGTTCACCTTATCTTGAATTCATCACTTTTGAGTAATTAAGACAAAAAAGAAAAAAAGTCATCGTATTTTTTATAGGAAAACTACCACAGTTTTCCTGCTTTGCCCGGGATAATTACAACTGTAGGTAAACAGAATAACCTCAAAAAGTTAAATAATGGAAACATTTCATAAAGTAAGGATTACATTTATGTAATATAGAAAACTGTTGCAATGCAGCACGAATTCGCTTTAGAATAGAAACTTTATTGTTACTTGAATAGAGTTTAATGAAATTTTATGCCAACATGGTGTCACACAGATTGATTTCCTGAGTTCTGAATAGTTAAAAACCCGTAAACATCAAAATATACGGATAGGTCCAGTTGATGCCAACATTTTCAATGCGCGAGTGTGCAGTTAACACAATGCACCGATTACAATGAGGTACTTCAAAGACATCCTAACTATATGTCAATGATTATGTACAAGTCCTATACATTCTAGCTCTCACGCTTATACCAGAAAAACTGAAAATTCTAAAATTCCTAATGTATAAGACAACTAGCTGGTATACCCAGCCTAGCTCGGGCTGTTTGTTTGATGAAATTTTGCAATATCTGAATTTGAAAATAAATAAGAACACATGAAAAACGAAAAGAACTCTTTAAAATACTCGCATTGCAACTTTGTGTCCAATAAGGTTTGCCTCAGGAAAATTCGACATTGCATCCTTAATATTTTAAAATATCAAAGAAAGGCTATGAGTATTGAATTATTTCTGTCTATATTAAAAATACTTCATAGATAGATTGAGAGATTTCAGGAATTCTATTTACAGCCTCATCAACATGTAAGCGTATCAATGGAATTGTATTCAGTTACAGAGCATGGAATCAAGTAAGCAGGCTTTGCTTTTTAGGTGGTTTTGTGCAAAATCACTTAAACAAGAAGGCCTGTTCAAGAAACTGCTATTTATTGTTACATCATCATAAAAAGGTCAAATTTAGGCCTTATTATTGGCAGAAATCACGGCCATTTTCCATTGTTTCGAGAAGCTAAGGAAAACAGATCATGCCAGGTGCCGCATAGATCGCACTATTCCTACCGCAACCAGCGATAGAGATTTTCATTGAAACTGAATACGAAAGTGAAGTTTCTTTCTGCCGATAGGGTGGCGCTGCAGGCGCAGTTGGGCAGATTGTACATGCAGCGCCACTTTTGAATAGAGTTCCCGCCCTACCGGGAGCTAGAAACTTTAGCTTCATTTTAACAATGGAGCTCGACGACCATGAATATCTATAGATCGTGGTAGAAATACGATTAACAATGGACTACTCTAGATGATATAACAATAAATTGTGATGGCTAGTTTAGCACTCACAGGGTTATGCCTGTTGTTTTGTTTTTTTTCTCTTATTTAATTTTGTTGGCTCCTTTCATGTTTAATGATGAGTGTCATTGTTATTGTCATTTATCCGAATTTTTTTGTCAGAAACAATGTTTTTCTGTTAATTGCTTTTTTTGTTGTTGTTTCCCTTTGTTACTCTTGACAATGCCTTTCTATAACAGTGCTTGGTGATGGGGGGGATTGTTGATAGATATTCTTGGTAGTTTGGCACTGATGTTCCAGTGGGAAGGAGGCAATATTTTTTGTCCTGTTGTTAACAAATGGATGGAACATTGTTAGCCATGATGGATTCTGATGACTGGTTGGTTTAAGTTCCATTGAGCTCCTGGAAGTGTTTTATAACAATTTTAGTTTTCTGTCACAATAATGGAAGAGTTTGGTACAACTAGTGACAATGTTGAAGATATGACAGATTTGTATGCAGTATCTATATGAAGTTCTGGTTGGAGGATATTTACATGGTGTGATCTTATTGCATATTCTATTGACTCAATTATTGAACTTGATTAATCATAAATTGCATATTGGATGTTTTATTGTCTATGTCATATCTTGAGTATTTAAGGAGAAGCTTCCCGAACGTCGTGTGGTTCCAGTTGCCATGAACATTGATGCCAGAAAACGAACTGTGACGTGGATAATCCTCGTTGTGCAGAACTGTGGTAACATAGATTAAGTAGGGGTTTCTGTGGTGCAGAAAGGCATTGCCAACAATTAACTTTATTAGAATATCAAATCAAACACTGAAATGTGTGTTTGTTACATCGAATTGTCAAATAAATACTTTCTTTGAGTGTAACGGTTTTATTGAAGTCATTTGGACACTGAAGTTAGGATCCAGGATTAAAAATCTGGACTTCGAAGTTAGCATTAATATACGTGAATGTAGACATGCACGAGAAAGCATTGAATACACTTGAAAGCTTGTGAAATTCTGAATCATTAAGAGCAGGGTCGATATCTTACCTATTGTCCCCCAGAGGATTATCATAAGTCTTCCCTGGGCTGGGACACCACAATAAATAACAATGGACTACTCTAGATGATGTAACAATAAATAACAATTTCGTGAATCAGCCTTCTCGTTTATACTCTGTCCAACGAAAGAAAAACTGGGTGTGTCCAGTTAAATTTCCAATTTTAATTGTTAAACATGTGGAAGTGTTTTTGCTGAAACAAGTCAAGCACCTTCTGCGAAGCTATAAAATGAAACGAAGCTTCTCCGCATGTCACCTGCCATCCGCAGAGTACAATATCAGCTGCTGAAACTTCACTTTTAACGGCGGAAATCCCATAAACGGTTCGTTATCCGAACCATGTTTATACGGTATGAACTTTTGTTTTCATTTCGCTGTGGGGAATCACCACCAGAAGTTTGTGACAGGGATTTAGATACACCCAGTATGCGGCTGGATTTTGATGACTGTCATGCTGAAATATGAATGAAACGATGATCTCCTTAGCCTGAATTTGCTAATTTTCTTCCAAAACACCCCAATATCGGTAAGTATTTATTTTTCCGTCAATAAATGCTATTTCATCAGTCCCAGATGCTGTCACGCCCTTACAGCTGTTTGAAAACTCTGTTCCCGGTCACTATCCATTTTTGAGGCCCA
>JAHWFO010110510.1:645726-699061 GCA_023313115.1 Rhysida immarginata | reverse complement strand
TACAACGAAATTATATATATAGATTGATATAAATTAAACTGTCGTGGATAGGGAAAGGAGGAGGGTGACAAAATTTGATTTTTAAATACGAAATTTAATCGTAGTAACCTGTAGAAATGGATTTACAAGTGATTAAAGTAATTCCAGTCAATTCAACAATGGTCTATTAAGTAACGTGAGAACATATTATATGTCTGGATGAACGTCTGAGGATTGAATTGCGAAATTGGGATCCTGGCCTCGATGCTCAATTCCTGGTATGCCCTCGGACGTCGAAATCCTGTGATTTCTGGCACCGCAGTAATTACAAGCGTTTCCAGGAGTGTGCCCCAGGACTACAATTAAGAATAAAAGAATGGGATATTAGCTTAATTGCTAAGCATCTACACCCATCTAGCCAGGAAGCAATTCTTCTTATTTAAAGAGCACAGTTTAAAAGTTATTGAAGGGAGATTAAGTTGCACACTTAATAGTCAGTTCTAATTTTAAATAGTTCATTTAAATTCTGTAAGATTAGCTCTAGTAATATACCCCGTCTGGGGGACGCAAAAGCCGAGCGCAGTTCGCAGCAAGAGATCTCTGCCGGGCGCGCGTTCGCAATGCCGCTGTCCTCCGATGGCGGGATGGCTGGGACACTCGGGCTAGTGTGCACGTCGGCCCCCGACGTTTGGCTCTCTGTATCGGCTGTGTCGGGCTGCTGGGCCCCTTCTTCGAAAGTACTGAGGAGTGGTTCATGGCACCTTCCCTGCTCGGTGTCCACGCTTTGTTTGGCAGTCGAAATGGCGGTTGCTTTTATGAGAGCGTCGTCACTCACGTCGGCGTCTTCAGAGCTCGTCGGCGTGGCTATCCTTATCCCTCGGTCTCGCTTCCTAATTTCGGACTGCTCCTCGGTTCCTTCCTCCGGGTTCAGTCTCTATGTTGAGAAAACAATCCTCCTTAACGCTTGAAACGTCTGGTACCTCTGGCTCTATCAATATTAATGACGGGAGGCTAGGCATACGACGGGTTCTATGAGGTTGAGTAGCATTGTTCTCGCATGGAAAATTGCGGTCTCCCGAGTTATAACAAGAATGATTTTACCGCCAAAGCGGATAAAGGGAGCACATTTTCTATTTATAGCATCGTACATGGATATATAGAATTAACCAACATTTTAAAACACTTGAGAGTAAATAAATAAATATGAAAACTAAATTGTAAATTACTATTTAAATAGGCTAACGTATAGAGAGAATTTAAAAGAATAAACTTGAAGAATGAAAGGTAAATGGAGAGTGAAGTTATTCCTCATACACTTAAAAAAATAAAAGTTCTTTAATTTGTAAGAATTTTCACATAATGTTAAACGAAGTGAGCCTCAATTGCTGAAGCGTTATGTGTAAGCATCTATTAGATTTTCATATTAAATTACTAAACTCTTATTGAAGCAAGCGATTAACTACTAATAAATTAATTAGTAATGAGTTTTAAATACCATTAAGCCTAAGAGTACTATACTCTTGATTCAAATAAGCTATGGATAACAAAAGATCTAATAACGCGTAAGGAGTTGGTTGATATATTACACGCCATATCTTAGCATTAAAAGTTCTATAAATTCTGTATTGTACCATTAGGGCACGTGCTACAAAACCAATTGCCACTATCATTATTTACTCGTGATAGTCACTCATGGCACGTTGTTACGAGTCGTTTGATATATTACATGCCATATCTTAGCATTGAAAGTTCCAAGGTTACCATATGGTACCATAGGGCACCATTAGGGCACGTGCTACTAAACCAATAACTATTATCATTATTTACACGTGATATTCACTCATGGCACGTTATTACGAGTCGTTTGATCTATTACATGCCATATCTTAGCATTGAAATTACCAATTGTACCATATGGTTCCATAGGGCACCATTAGGGCACGTGCTAGTAAACCAATAACCATTATCATTATTTTCTCGTGATATTCACTCATTACATGTTGTTACGAGTCGTTTGATATATTACATGCCATGTGTTAGAATTGAAACTTCCAATGGTACCATATCATGCCATAGGGCACCATTAGGGCACGTGCTACTAAACCAATAACCATTATCATTATTTTCTCGTGATAAACACTCATGGCACCTTGTTATGAGTCGTTTGATATATTACATGTCATATCTTAGCATTGAAAGTTCCAATGGTACCATATGGTTTCATAGGGCACCATTAGGGCACTTGCTACTAAACCAAAAACAATTATTATTTTCTCATGATATTCACACATTACATGTTGTTACGAGTCGTTTGATATATTACATGCCATATCTTAGCATTGAAAGTTCCAATGGTTTCATAGGGCACCATTAGGGCACGTGCTACTAAACCAATACCAATTATCATTATTTTCTCATGATATTCACTCATTACATGTTGTTACGAGTCTTTTGATATATTACATGCCATGTGTTAGAATTGAAACTTCCAATGGTACCATATCATGCCATGGGGCACCATTAGGGCACGTGCTACTAAACTGTTAACCATTATCATTATTTTCTCGTGATAGTCACTCATGGCACGTTGTTACGAGTCGTTTGATATTATACATGCCATATCTTAGCATTGAAACTTCCAAGGTTACCATATGGTATCATAGGGCACCATTAGGGCACGTGCTACTAAACCAATAACCATTATCATTATTTTCTCGTGATATTCAGTCATGGCACCTTGTTACGAGTCGTTTGATATATTACATGCCATATCTTAGCATTGAAAGTTCGAAGGTTACCATATGGTATCATAGGGCACCATTAGGGCACGTGCTACTAAACCAATAACTATGATCATTATTTTCTCGTGATATTCACTCATGGCACGTTATTACGAGTGGTTTGATATATTAATGCCATATCCTAGCATTGAAAGTTCCAATGGTACCACTTGGTACCATTAAAACACGTACTACTAAACAATTCAGACATCACTATATACAGTTATATTCATTCATGAGACATCCTTGCACGTACACGTGCCATTAGACCGATACTTGCTATCACTAGTTACTCTTTTATATTCGTTCATGATATGTTGTGACAATTTGTTTGATATATTACTTGCCATATCTTGTTATAGGAAATGTTTAAGAGGGTATCATAATGGTACTATTTAAGCACGTGCTATTAGAGCACGTACTTATTCCTGCTATCTCACGTTCGTACTTCTGCGTACTCTGTCCCATTTTAATGGATTGGTGAAAACAGACTGTGAAAAAGTTAATTCGTTTTCAAGTTATCGTAATAAATGCTAAGCTCCCTAGGAATAAAAAAATTCTCTTGATTTAGGGACCGAACTGCCCTTTTAATAATCGTCAAACACGTGCATCCTGCACGCACACCATCTCATTAATGTTTAGAGCACGCGCAGAACCGAACCCATGTTCTCAACACGCGTTTTACCAAATGCGAGGATAATTCGTTTCTTCCAGCAATTCAAGACATGATTGAATGAATTGTGAGATTTGCAATACATGCAATTCAATACATGCAACGCAATGAATTGTGGGATTGTCTACAGACGGACGGACGGACGGACGGACGGACAGCTGGACAAACCGATCACATAAGCACATTTCTATATTGAAATTAGTAGCAAAGTCACTTGCCTTAATATTTCGGCGAGCATGATAATTTTTCCGGGCTCATCCAGCCCATCCGCTTCGTTCGGAGCTTCGGGGCCACGAGGTTTCCAATCCCACGCCGTAAACTCCTTTTCCTTTCCGGCTTGAAACCTGGCCTTTCCGTGGTCGGCTGCTCTCGCTCATATGCTTCGGAATAATTCGACGATTACGGTCCTTCCGAATTTCCTTTCCTCCTCTCAACTGCGTACTCTCATTTCTCTCTTTCCGCAATCCCTCAGAGCTCGAACTTTTCCCACCTTCTCGCTCGAATCCAGAACCTTTCTGTCTCTTTCTACCTTCTCCCCCTTTTCTTCCAATCGCCTTTTCTTCCGTAATTTTTCTCTCGAACGAGCGCCTTAATTTCTCTTTCTTGCTCTCCTCGGCTCTTCTATTCTCTTCCCTGGGTGATGGGCAGTCAGGGTGGTGCAACTTCACACTTCTCGGTTCTAGAGAGCTAATAGCAGCGCAGATACTAATCTCTACGAACCGTAATTATCTCTTTTAATCTCCATAACCGAAACAACGGTAAGCTCTAATAGCTATGCTACTGCACAACTTCTCATATTTTCTGTAAAAAACTGGACAAAAAAAAAAAATCCAGTCTTCTTATCAATCGTCTTCTTTTCTACTTTGGACAAATATACCTATATAATATGTAAATATAATATAAATAAAGATGAGATTAGTTCACTTTGTAAAAATGAAAACAAAAGAACTTTCAAATGATAACTTAAAATACGAAAGTATAAAATATCTAATTGGAAAATTCGTATTTTGTGATTCTTCTGTATTCATTTAATTTTAGGGGTTTGTTCGTATAAATCATTCCAATATGAAGCTTATAACCTTTTGCAAGTTTTCACTCAATTGCTAATATGAATTGAATTAAATGTATGTTGACATCACTTTTTTTTTAATGGCAAACTAATTTTCCACACCTTACAGAAACTGACTTATTTAATAATTTAGAATAATAAACTTTTAAACGCAACATTTACTGAAAAATGGCTTCCGTTGTATACTAAAACAATACAGTCGTCTGCTATTCAATACAGGATTGGTTCGCAGCGCCGCCCTGGCGAACAAAGGTATTGTGGCGCCACTGAGTTTCTACCTCTGGGTAAATTTATCTATTTCTATGGGCAGTAAAATTTCACTCTTCTCTTACGGCCTCTTCGTTTGCTATCTTTTCTCTCTTTCTCTTCTTTTCGTGTCCAATCGCCGGATTTATTTATTAATATTTTTCTTCCAATTCGGCGATCTGACACTAAGCTGAAGAAAAGCAGGATGGTGTTAGAGGTTAGGCATATGTTTTGGGTAGATAGTTGCTTACGCATGTTATAGGTGTATCTATTAAATACAGTGTGTGGCCTGGCGGAAGTATCAGAAGTGTTAAGTGTAAGTGGGAGTGCGTCTGGTGTAGTATTTTGTGAAGGAGATAAGTCAGCAGGAGATAAGTCAGCAGGTGTAGGGGTGATTGAGGGAGGGGGGAGATTGCAGTCCATTGGGGGAGAGTGTTGAGGAAGAAAGAACATCGTGAAGGGTAGGCACATTGGAAGATTTATTGGGATGAGGACTGGTCGGGCAATTAACCGGTGAATTTTCTGATCAATATTCTATCACTGTCTAACTCCAAATCATATTGGCTTAGATATATGTGATTGTGATGGCCTTTTCTCTGGAAGACTGATACAATGTAATCTCACTAATCCAATTAGATATATTTGTCTTAAACACTATACAATGAGCGTTTCATACAATGACTGTTGTTTCATAAGTATTAGCCGAATTTGATGGCAAGAAAAGGACACCAGAAACAAGGAAAAGAATACATTTTATTAGTGAAATATCTCCTCTATGCAGCTATACATTGTGCCCAGCGTGTTGGCAATAAAAAAATGCCACGGTGACAACAGTGACAGCATCTCCATCAGTGAACCAAATTACACATGCCCATAGTAAGCTACATTCCGAATTTCAACCTTCTACCTCAAAAAATGCAGAAATTATTGGACGAACGGACATTGAAAAACCAATAAGTAGCTCCGTTCTTCGGCTACTTAATAAAATAATTTTCAACCCTAAATTTTGTGTTTTAGACATTTTCGATAAGGAACTTTTTGCTTATATTGATGCATGGAATCACACTATATAGTTAGCGGATGTCCCAACAATGGGCGAAGAACTGAAAAATCAATTAACGAAAAGCGATAGAAATGTACGGTTTGCTGCGTTCTGCTTAGGAAACCAGGGAATTTATTCGCACCAAGTTTCAAAATTAGTTACAAAGTTCTTCAACAGATGGCGCTGCTGACGGGAAAAACTATAAAACAAAATTTTCAAAATAACTGAAATGTTTGCACGGGTGTCTGCGAATTTTGTCCTCAGACTGCGTCACGTTGTTGCTGCAAATGAGTGTTATTTTGAAAACACTTTTTTTTAGGGTTTCCCCGTCAGCAGCGCCATCTGTTGACGAACTTTATAACTAATTTTGAAACTTGGTGTGAATAAATTCCCTTGTTTCCTAACACACATGTCCAAAACTACCAAATATTTACAAGTTTAGATCAACATTTGAGAGAAACTGGGACGTTTATTGATAGTGGGGCGCGCATTAATACAAAATTGCTTCAGTGTAAAAACCTGTAGTACTCAAAATTGCTTCGAATTTGGACCATGTTTAGTAGACATTCATATCTTATATTTATGTATACAACTTATTTACGAAGTTTGTCTAACGAATTTTTAAACATCCTGTATGTTACAATAATATTCTTACGATTTTATATGGTGGAGGGTAAATAATTCGATATAAAATAGAAAAAGAGCCAGTGCAGACTTAATGAATTGTAGCAAACGCAGCTGCAGGTGATCATGCTCATGAAGGGTAAGCTACTTAAAGAAAGTAATAATTAAACATAATAAAGCTAAACATAATAAGATGAAAGTGCATAAGCCTTTCGCTCATTTTTGACATAACGAAATGATGAAAGTAAACATTTGCCTTCTAAGCTGTAATTACTCTATCATAAGTTTTGCTTGTAAAAAATCCTCAAACTTAAAAATTTTAAACTAGCTGGCGATTTTATTTTTGCGATATATTTCCATTGTGTCTTATTTAAAAAAAACAACATAATTTTATCTTTTATTTCTAAAGTTGCATTATTAATAGTTTATCCTGTAAGCACTACACAAGAGGCTTCTCAAAATTTAATTTTTGGCTGCCTTATAATTTTAGACACTCAGTTTAATTAATATTCAGCAATCTGTACGTAATTCATTTTAACTCCTTATGTTTACAAATTAATTTGAAAAAGTTTTAAACAGTTTTAAAAACAGAACATTTCAAGCAAACGCGTAACACAAACATGAAACACTGATAATGAAAGAAATGTCGAAGTTCCTCTGCAAGTCACGTTGTTGTTTTTTTTATACTATATTGTTTGGAAAATGTTCGTGGATTTCATAGTGCATAAATCAATTACAATTAAAGTAGAAAAATAGCGTTTCATTATTAACTGTTTAGTTTAACTTTGTTTCATTCTGCTAATAGATGGTGATTGCCAAATCAATAAAGGCGTTAAAAGCCTAATCAGCTTTCCTTAAAAGATATCGATTTACATGAGTTCGCTGCGAGTCTTTAGTCCTTCGACCGTCTTCTTCTCATCTTATCGCTATATATAGACAGTTAAAATTGTCAAACAACAAAATGTCTAAAAAGAGGATATAAATTAAAATATATAAATTAATACTTGTTTGGTCTGTAAATCCTAATCTTCATAAAATTAAAAAAAACAATAGTCTCCCACAAAAACATTTTGTGGAAATGCGACTGCTTTTTTTGTTTTTATTTCTGAAAGGGGTATTTTTTAATAATGACTTAACTATAATTTGAACCTTTTTTATTAATTATTTATTATAAGTTTTTCTTATTAGCCATGATGAATTTCCGAATTTACAAATGACTTTCTACTGCGGAATTTATCGAATATGAATTCTCTAGGTAAATTGAAATCGGTATCCGAGGACATATCATTATTGATATATTATCTACAATCTAAACTTTTGAGTTCAATATCCCCTTCTTGTGATTTTAATATGATTGCATTGGTATCCAATGAGCCATTAAGGAAATAAAGCTTTTAGTGTAATTGCTTTCTAAAGTTTAAAAACTAAAATTTATGGATACGAACTTAATAGCCTTACTCAAACACAAGGGAGAGAAAGAACGGTTAGTAATTCAAGATCAAACCTGAAAGGAGTTACTTAACATAATTTAAACAAATTCACTGATACTGAGAATTAGGATTGTCTTTTTCCTAGCATTGTTGAAATTTAAAAATTTTATATTTAATCAAGAAACAAGAGAAAACTTTAAGCAAATAGCCTATTCTGAAACAGAAATAAAAAAAATCAATAAAATCGTTTTAATAATCGATTGCGAAATGTTTAGTAAAATAATCGTCATGAAACATAAAATCGAACAAATCTAGAAATTCCCATTAAATCTGTTATGATACGAACCATTAAGTTACTGCGCTAAATCATGGAAAGAAATCAATATGCTTTTTCAGCATTAAAAACTAGGACACTCTCACGTGATTTCACTTCAACGATTGTCGAAGTAGAAGTAGTTCCAACCATTTTTAAGTGGCCATATCTTTTATTGGCTTCAACTTTCCAGCTGGTGCTGCGAAGCAATTCACGTTACCAGGACACATTTACGAGACAAAGAGCTTTGACTCCACGAATCTCAATACTTCATTTAGTGTGCACGAAGGACATATCGAAAATATAAAATTATTGCAACCAGTCCGCATTAAAGGGTCTCTTTAGAAAGAACGCGTTGTCTTTGTGTAATAGAATATTTATATTCTGTAACAAGGAAAGAATAAAAGAAAATGTATGCATCATAAAATTCTCAAATGAATTTGTATATCATAATCACAAACTAATTCATACAAAGTTTACATAAAGATGTTTTGGTAGCTGACTTTTCCTTTTGGAAGAGCTTAATTCAGTCTTTAGTGGCACTAGAGTTTGCATTCAGTTTTACGAATAAATTCTCATCTGTAACAGTGAAAGTCATCCTCGATTTAAGTCAAAATTTTCGCTTTCGCGTTTCATTAGAATTCACGTTTCGTTCGCCGCTACCATTAGATAAAATTGCCTTCAATGTTCGTATAAAATTTAGCCTGGGAACTCTCAAATAATAATGTGAATCTCACAGGTCATTAATTTTATTTCACACAATAAATCTTTTTCGTCTGAAAATAATTTAAAGTTCTAAAAGAATATCATTCACTCTTGAACGATAATTGTTTTAATGATTTAAAGGGAAAAGTCCAAAACAAGAATAAATTTGGAACCATTTAGTCGTAAATTCTAAGGTGGAAATAATTTTTAATAAAAAATCATAAAGAATTTATTAATTACACGCAATACGACAAGTTAGATTATTAAGAAGAAATCGCCGAAGTTGTTATAAATGGTGGCATGTTGATATAATAAAAGAGTTAAATTTTAAAAAGGATCTTAAATAAAGTAAATTTTCATAGAGGCAATTCTAAAACTGTAATGCTACTCGTATAGACTACAAGGATATAAAACACAATTATGAGAGATGCTCAAAATCTCGATCATCTAAACTCATGTTTGTAAAAATTGAAACACCATGAAGGAATGACGCGATTAAGCTGCAATTTTCAGCCAATGCAAATTATAGTGTGTTATGCAAATGCTTAAAATTTCAGAGTCACTACGCATGCGTGGGCTGAGCAGCGCCGTCTGAACTGCTGCTGAAACAGTAGGGGAGAGTGGAGTAAAGTGGATATAGGGGGCAAAGCGGATCACCTTTCTGTGTGTTGCCTAGTCAGTGCGCACAGAGTACAAGTCATCGTGGGAAAGTCAGCGTGTTAAGATCGAACGAAGTAAATTATGTAAGTTAATGTGTTTTCATGCGGTTTTCGTAAAATTTAGAATGTTTCATCATTTAGCTGCAGTGCAGTAATGACTCGTTTGATCAAACGTTTTTCTAGATATGTGTGTTAGTGATTTATCAAAATGTATGTATGTATGTAAGTATGTCTCTTATACAAATCTACAGTTTTATTCCGATCTTGATGAAATTGTGCATACATGACCTTCAAAGCAAAAGGAAGAGCACTGTCTACCTGATATTTCTCAAAAAAATTATTATACCCCCTCATGATATTATAATGATACCCCATTAAAATTTCAGTGCTAACATATGGCATGTAATATATCAAACAACTCGTAACGATGTGTCTTACATGAATATAACGAGTAATTAATGATACTCTATATTGGTTAAGTGCACGTGGTCTATGGGTACCATATGGTACCATTGGAAACTTTCAATGCAAAGACACGGCATGTAATATATAAAAAAACTTGTACCGATGTGTCATGCATGAATAAAACTATTAATTAATGATACTCTATGTTGGTTTAGTAGCACGTGCTCTATGGGTACCATATGGTACCATTGGAAATTTTCAATGCAAAGACATGGCATGTAATATGTCAAACAACTCGCAACGACGTGTCATGCTTGAATCTAACGAGTAATTAATGATTCTCTATATTGTTTATGTAGTACGCGCTCTATGGGTACCATTAGTTTACCATTGGAAGCTTTCAATGCAAAGCCATGGCATGTAATATATCAAAAAACCCGTAACGACGTGCCATGCATGAATAAAACGATTAATAAATGAGACTCGATATTGGTTTAGTAGCACGTGCTCTACGATACCATATGGTACCATTGGAAACCTTCAATGCAAAGACATGGCATATAATATATCAAACAATTCGTAACGACGTGTCATGCATGAATATAACGAGTAATTAATGACACTTGATATCGCTTTAGTAGTAAGTGTTCTATGGTACCATTTGAAACTGCAATGCAAAGACTTAGCATGTAATACATCAAACAACTCGTAAAGACGTGTCATGCATCAATAAATGGAGTAATTGAGAATTTTATCCGTAATCAGTATTAATCCGAAGAATATTGCTAATAGGCATTTGCTGAAACGCACATGATGTTTCACATTTTACATATATGCAAAGAAATAACATTTGTGTTAGAGTGCACTCTATTAGTGAATATTTGAAGTAAAATTTTTTATTTAATAAATATCAAGCACATCATTTGAGTTATCCATAATTCAAATGTTATCTCATTTGGACCAATAGAGCGCATTCTACAGCCTTCTGAAGTGGGGAACTTTTTTCTTGCTAAACCTGTATATACAACATTATTTAGATTCGATTACAATCGCCAAAGAAGTTTTCACTTCGGCCGTGCGGTCTTATGCAGACAACCGTTTTTTTCATGTGTACTTATTTTCCGTATATTCACAGAAATTGCAAAATTACATCAATAAAGAGTCCGAGCAACGCCGGATAAAACAGCTAGTCGATAATATAATTCGACTCAGTTTTCGCCCGTTAGGCTTAATGTCTTGCGCATGGAATTTTTTTGTTTTTAAAGTGAGAAGATGGGGCAAAGTGGATAATTGATGAAGGGGAAAATGGATCAGGAAAGATGGGAGACCATTGCCTACCAAGACTGTTGGAGATATGTGTAAAGGAAGTGTCAGCAGGACAGGTTCCGAAATTTTGACAAGCTCGCCAGAAACGGGAAAAATCATCCAATTCTGCAGCTAGAAGCTAGATAGGCAAAGGTTCGAAGAAATGTATGAAGAAACTTGAACTTTCAAAAGCTCCGGCGTCAATGGCAGCCTATGAAGGAGAACTTGATTTTTGTCTGTGCTCAATGTATCTCTTAGGCTATTCTGTGTGTATGATCCAGTTTGCCCCCATCCAATGATCCACTTTGCCCACATAGTGGGGCAAAGTGGATAATTGAATAATTTGCACATATTTGTAAAAAGATAATTATGAAAAAAATGCTGGAGTATATAACTGTGATTGCTTCAGATTATTGTACCCATTGCTTTGAGGTATTGGATGTGTGTCAATCTGAGAAAACTAACTCAAATTGCGTAGGCTTAATCTAGAATTAAGTGATCCACTTTGCCCTACTCTCTCCTATAAATAGAGGGCTGTAGCGGGACGTTGAAAATAGTCTATGGTTATCTGCTATTGGTAAACGTTAGGTTTGATGTAACGATGCCTCTTCAACGAAAGAGGGCGACATATCAACAACTTATGCCGTGTGAACGGGGGAGAATCATCGAGCTTCGTGAAGGAAGATTTGCCTATCGTGCAATAGCAGCTCGTGTGCAACGTAAAAGCAGCACAGAGATGCGAGTTTGAAAGCAGTGGACCGACGAGAATCGGACTACTCGAAAATCCGGGAGTGGACGCCGAAAGGTGACGTCAACGCGCGATGATAGATACCTGGTCCGCAAGGCGCTGACGGACCGTACAGCTTCCTCTCGACAGATGACAGCACATTGGTCCACTGCTACAGGTGTATCCCTGTCTGCTTCGTCAACTCGTCGACGTCTGCTGCACCTGGACTGCGTGCAAGAACTCCTTAATACAGGATCCCCCTGACGTAAAACCATCGATGCCTGCGGCTGCAATGGGCTCATGAACATAGAGACTGGCGTTTAGATTGGTCAAGTGGAACAGATAGAACAAGTGGTCAAGTGGTTTTTCTGACGAATCCCGCTTTAATCTGTGATACCATGATGGCCGCATTCGTGTTAGACGCTATGCCGGTGAGGGCTACCTTCCGGAGTGCATTATCGAACGTTATAGTGGACGAACATTCGGAATTATGGTCTGGGGTGCGATTGCGTATCATGGATGATCTCAGCTGCTACGAATTGTGAGCAATCCTAACAGCAATCGGTATATCAGTGAAGTGCTGGAGCCCGAACTCATTCATTTCCTTCAAAGTATTCCTGGAACGATCTTTCAACAGGAAATACCCACCCACATATTGCAATGAATGTTCAAGACTTCTTTTCAGCATAAGACATACAGCGTTTTCCTTGGCCTGCTTATTCGCCGGATATGTCGCCTATTGAACATGTGTGGGATTTCGTTGGTCGGCGTCTTGCTCGTGATCCTCGTCCTACAGGTTCTACAGATGAACTTTAGGCACGCATACAAACAATATGGAATGCTCTTCCCCAGGCAGACATTCAAAATCTGTTTGACTCCATGCCACGTCGTATAGCAGCAGCACTTATTGCAGCGCGTGGTGGCAACACCAAATACTGATTTCGGACACTTAATATTGTTTTTTTGGCTTTGAAACTCTAATAATTTATTTGTACTAATACAAGTCGATTTGTGTATTAAATTTTACTTAATTCTGATGATTCCTTCATGGTGTTGTAATTTTTAGAAAACTTGAATTTACTTTCACAATACAGACGGTTGATTACGATGTTTGGTAACTGTTGTGCATGGCAGAAAGCACGTGAAATGATGCTATTACATCTGCATTGTTGTTTCATTCGAAAATAGCAAATGTCATGAAAAGATACGAGGGTGAATTAAATAATTAAGTTACATTCTGAAACAGTAAAAACAAATTTAAGTTACGATTCCATACACACATTCTGAAGAAACGTGCACCATTTATTTCACTTTTCTACATAATCATCCAAAAATTATAAACACGTGTCTGACGTGAAATTAACTTTTCCATGCCGCTGCAGTAAAAATCCGCTCCAGCGTTTCTCAGCCATGTTAGCACACTCCCATAAGAAACGCTAAGTGTTCTGGCGATTTCTTTAATTCTGATTCATCAACTGTCCAGAGTCATTTCATTAACGCGGGTAATGTACTCGGGAGTGTTGGACGTGGATGGTCTTCCTGCTCGGTATTCGTCCGTCAAATCTGAGCGCCCATTTTCGAACTGCAGGCACCACTTCACAATTACAGGACGAGAAATCACATTATCCCCATAGACACTGCAAATTTCCTTATGGATTTCATCGCAATTTAAGCCTTTTGCCCACAAAAAACGGATTGTTCCGCGAATCTCCAACTTGGAGTGCACAACCAGTTGCTGCGCCATGACAACAATACTCTTGCGTACGCAGTAAACGCGTGGACACGTGGGATCATGCCACGTTGCAATTAAAGACAGGCAACATCCTTAAAAACGCGCGAATGATGTCGGCGCTCTTCGACCACAGATAGTGCTGGTATAACTTACCCTCGTATCTCCGAAAATCGGACCTTACCGGAAAGGGCAGTAATGTGCCCTTTCCGACGCTAATCACAGCTATTCTGCTATAATTAACACATATAAAACACGAAATTTCTTTGTTTCGAAAAGAGCCATATAGGCAATGGGCATTAGTCCAATGTTTTGGAAATACTATTCTTGGCCCGAAGGTCAATGGTCATCCTTTTTTCAGATCTGTTAAATCGCTTGTTTTATTTATGACAGCAATGATCGATATACAGTATATAGTATAGACATCTTACTTCTTATACACACCAAGCGAATGCCACGGAAAAGCAGGAGTGCCTTTATTACACTCTATCACAAATTTGAACTTCTTTCCTGTCCTTTAGATGAAACTATGTGATTCTGTATAAACAAAAGGTCCTTGATTCATATATCAAATCCAAAATTGTCCACCACGTACCGTTTTTATAGGAGACCCACTTCTCAGAGAAATGTAACAGAGGCTTATTCATAGAAAACCCAAACACTAAAATGATTTTTGGCCGTTTCCTCTTGTAGGCATCTGTTGGTGTGCCCCTAATAACAGACCTCAATATTCAGCTGGCATACTTCCATTCCATCGTTAGGCTCTGCCTGAGTGATTTCATGACGTGAACATGCCATAGATGTAGATGGTTGAAGATTTGGGTCATCGGAGGTGTCTTCCTCTGAATCAACAGTATATTAACGAGTATCTGGAGCTGTAGGTATAGGAAGATCTTCAGAATGAGGAACTGGTCGCATAGCGCTTCTCTATGTGCTACAATATAGATACGTAAAAGGCTAAAATGTTGATTTTTTGGAAAATGGTGCGTGGTAAACAAAAAGTAATTACAATTTCATTATTTTCAGTCAAAAATATACAAGAAACACATATTTTCATCTAAAGGACATTTTTCATGTTGTACAGTGTTATCGGCTGCTAATGGAAAATAGGTGTTGGTTATAATAATGTGGATCGACTGTATTTAGAATCATTTCAAAACTCCATATCAATTTAATTAAACCATCATCATCATTTACAACCATTCTCTATCCGCAACAGAATGAGGTGTCCTGATGAGGTCTCTTTTAAATTTCTCCACGCGCATAGAAAGAGTAGTTAATTTGAATAGAAATTGGCCAATCACTCTCCGCGTTAGTTAAATGTGGAAATATTGGAGGTTGTTAGTAGCCGTTAAAAAGAACAACACAAATATCAATCCCAATTGGGCACCTAATGATCAGGAGAGCCAGAGAAACTGAGTCCTAACACTCGCACAATTACGGGATTTTAATTTTTTATGTTGCTCTCGCGTTTAGAAATCCCACCACCATTCTTAATCCATTTATAATAGCTCTGCATTAAAATGGTATTCATGAACGTGCTTTGATACTTAATAATTTCATTCCTCTAAGACTTCTGGATAAACGATGTTTTAAGCTTCACCTTGTGATACATATAAGGATTATGTTTATGGACGGATCCACTTCTGAAATAAAGCTGACTATCGTAACTGGCTGCTCTTTACTTTTCTGAATAGAGTTAGTGAATGCAAATAGTTCCGGGAATTGCAGTTTGCTTAAATTCGAAACACATATCGCACGTTATTATAGAAGTGCCTGGAATAAAGATAATTTTCTTCCATACTAATACATGTTAGAATCGTCGTTTCTATGAAGTTCGGATGGATCACATAATCACTTTATTCCGTTGCACAATTTTGGTTGCATCAATATTCGTGCTACGTAATAGCGCTATTAGCGTTCCAATTTTTAATTTCAACTTATGTAGTGGTAGTCTAGGATGTCGTAACTGCACTTCAGAGGCTCCGTGCGCTTGTGTCAGTAGACATTTGCTTCGCTTGTAAAGTTAACAATGCCTGAAAAAAAGACCCAAGGAGGACAAGCTCGTCAGCAAACAGCAAACTCTCCACCACGCAGTCGCCAACACAAACACACACATCGCCTCGGCTGACTCTGTCTGTCCAGTCTATAAAGATAATGAACAAGAGGGGCGACAGTACGGAGTCCAATACGCGGAGTCCAATACCCACGGTGAACGGTCTTGAGTTAATGCCATTTATTTGAACGCACATTTCAGAGCTTTCGTACAGAGACAGGATAGCAATCAGTAATTGCCCATCCAATCCGTATTCTTGCAACGCTTGCCAGAGCATCTCCCGAGGAACTCTGTCATATGCTTTTTCGAGGTCCACAAAGCAAGCATAGAACCTCTTGCATACTCCCAGGATTTCTCAAAGATTTGCCTTAGAACAAAGATGTGATCCGTCGTGCTTCGGCCAGGTCGGAAACCGCACTGCTCCCCCGACAGTTTGGAGTCGACTATTTCTCGACTGCTCTTCTCCAGACATTTAGCGTGCACTTTCCCAGGAATGCTGAGCATAAAGATGCCTTCATAGTTGTTGCAATCCTTCCGATCTCCCTTTTTGAAGATAGGGACCACAATTCTTGTCTGCCATTGTTTAGTGGCCTGGCCAGATATTCAAGCAACCTGACACACCCGAGTCAGCCACAGGATAACACCTGATTTAAGGCCTTTAAAATCTCAGACCGGATTTCATCATCACTTGCAGCTTTGCCAGTCTTCAGGGACTTAATTGCTCATCTGACTTATGCTTCGGTGATACTACCGTGACTATTCTCCGCTCCAAGATGCACCTCATGTGACTCAATTGCTGCTGTCACCGGATTAAGAAAAGATGCAAGGTATTTTTTCCACGGAGGCGGCGCACGGTCTGCCAGAATACCTTGTCTGCCGAACCACAGTCTGCCTCCAGTTTCTCCCCGAACTTCTCCCAGGCCTTGGTTTTAGCTGATGATACTGTCTTTGCTGCTGCTTTTCGCGCCTCAGTGTACCGCACCCGACTCGAAGGAGACTTATATGAAAGCCATTGCAAATAGGCTTCCTTCTTTGCCTTGACAGCTTCTTGGGCTTTACCATTCCACCATTCAGTCCTTTTCTCACCGCCCTGCGCCACACTCATTCGCTTACGACCACAGCACAATGTAAATTAAACTTTTAATATAGAAACAAAATGTAGGCCACTTGCAATCGGCTCCTTTGACTCTGTGTATTCTTAATTTAATGATTATTTAACATTTATAAAATACAGATAACATGTTATTTATTTGATAGAATTCAAATACTGCAATCAAAAAACATGTTCAGAAATCGATTTTCTTCTTAGGGAATTCATTCTTCATAAATGAGCAGAAGTTATTGCTGAATTTATAAGTTTTAACCTTAGGCTAAATGATAATTAAATTCTCACTTGAACAGCTTCGAAGACACCGTAAGCGATTTTAAAGTTTTCAGCAGAAAATTAATGATGAATCAAATTACACAAAAACTCGCTTCGGAAAACCAGCTGCTCATTATCTGTGCAAACAAGTTCAATTATTTTGCTTCTGCTTTTTTATTTCTCAGTTTCTAATATTGATTTTATTTCATTTCTTCCACAAAGCTTTTTTTTAGTTCGCGCATCCTTAATGGCGTTGAATTTAATTACTTGGAGAGGTTTCATGTTTTCGCATCCCAGAATTTAAGAGCCAAGAGTTGCTTTCTGCAATTTACATTTATTATACCGAGTTTAAATTGTTTTATTCGTTAATTTGTATTTTAATTAAAAATTATATTTGAATTGCTACTATTTCAAATAAATAATGAGGCAATTACGATATTTGATTTAAGATGAGGAAGATTCTAGCATTACGTGATAAAATTTGTATAACATTTTTCCTGATAAAGCGGTTCAAATTCTAATTGACAAATGAATCTTTTAATGAATTGTGCATAATTCATAAATAATACGTAGATCAAGACATTCCTGTGATAGTTATTTGATCAGCAGTCAGGTGTAATAGTTTTATTTTATTTAATCAAATAGCGGTACTAGCTATAGTGGCTCATAATCCACATGCGAGCATCCAAGAAATATCTCACCAATCAGGAATTTCTCGTATGAATATTTGGAGAATGCTGAATGGTGACTTTTCATCCTATCATGTATCCTTGCATCAGGATTTAAATGGCGATGATTTTCAAAACCGGCTAACGTTTTGTCAATGGGCAGTTGAGCAAATACAAATGAGCCAGAACTTTTTTGTTCGTGTACTATTCTCTGATGAATCAACGTCTACGAACCACGGTGAGGTTAAATCGCCATAACATGCATTACTGGAGTGTAGAAAACCCATACTGGATTCGTGAAGTAAACCATCAGCGTCTTGTTCGGTTAATGTTTAGTGTGGAATAATTGGTGATAAACTTAGCGGACCATATGGCGATTGACGGTAATTTGAATGGTAACAAATACCGAAACTTCTTGAAGACTAACTACCAACAATTACTTGAAGTCCTGAGCTTGGAAGTGGGACAGGACATATGGTTTCAACATGATGGTTGTCCACTACATTATTCGTTAGCAGCACGCGAGGTATTAGATCGGGATTACCGTTATCGCTGGATCGGTGCACTGGGCAGCCAGATGGCCAGACCTTATCTCACCAAATTTTTTCTTTGTGGGGTTACCTAAAAGATGCCATTTATAAAGAAACACCTACAACTCGCGAAAACAACGAATAAGGGATGCTTGTGCCATAGTTACACCAGACATGTTTTTGAGATGTATACAGGCATTTGAAGTACGAATCAACAAGTGCATTGAAAATCGAGGTCATAATTTTGAGATTTAATTTAAGGTGAATAGATTCTGTTGATACATGAGGGGGTCGGAACTCAACCATTGTCAAGTTAATGGAGGAGCAAATGACAAGTGATAAAGCATGCAAATGATGGGACAACACAAACAGATTTCAGTTCTTTGTCAAGGATTTCTTTTTTTGGGGCCACATGAAATCAGTTGTGACAGGCATTGAATATCTGGCAACTGTTGTTTCAGACGACATGAGAGAAATGCTCGGAATCTTTGGCCGCATACGGGAGTCCATATTGCGCCGATACCATGCATGTGAGACCGAGGCTGAATTGTAAAGCTTCAGTGGATTCGCAGTTCTATAATAAACATATGCACAGTGCATATTACTCATGTTTTTTCATGTGCACTCTGATTATTGCTTCCCCCTCTAACGTTACCTTAGCAATGGTTGGGTTCCGACGCTTCATGTATTAATAGAATTTGTTCACCTTAATGCCTCCTACATGCGTGTGAAGTTTGAAACACCATGTAGAAATGAAACAAATAAGAATATTGACATTAAAACTACTTTTATTTCTCCGCATAATCTGCCTGTACAATGAGGCGCTTGTCCCATAGTTTCACAAGCCTCTCGAAACCAGTAAGGTAAATTTCTTTGGGCTTTCCTTAAAGAACACCCACTAAGCTTTCCAAAACGCCATTATATTTAAAATTTGGTTGACTCGTTCGATTACCTCTAAACACGTCTATGGCAGCGCCTGGTAGCATAAATTTTTTTATTTTATTTAAACTGAATATTTTTTTAAAGTTATTAAGAAAGTTATTTTTTGATTATTTAATAACGACTTAAAAGTTTTTAAAATTATTTCTATGATGGATATATAATTTGATAAAACAAAAATATTAGAAACTGAATTTTGAGTGCTAAAATTCCACGCCACCCTATAATAAACTCTGAATACACTTTTGACTCTTTGGGAAAAAAAACGTCCTTAAATTTAATATACATCCTTTATTTAAAATCGTCGAGGAAAGTTAGAGAAGAGGGATGGGGGAAGAGGGAAGGAGTTTTCGATAGATGTAGCACCTGGGATGATCGTGGTGCGCGTGCTGCCTGGCTAATTGAAATGTACCAAAGGGGCCATTTTTTTTAATAAAATTTCTCCGTCAGTGAATCTCGCTGAGAATGAAATTAAATTATAACTCTTTAGTATGTTTACCTTTAAAAAAATTACATTTTTCACTAGTTTAAAAAATTCTCTGTTTAAGAAATAATTTTCTTATGATAATTTTTTCAGAAAAACTGTTAAATAATACTGCTTTTAAAATATTTAAAATGCTATTTCAGTTGTCTGAGTTAAGCGTGGTTCCCACAAGCAGAAAACAAGAGAGCAGAAACCAGAGCGTATTTTTTTCTGCTTTTTTACTTTCTGCTCCAGGAATATCCCACACGACGGAAACTCAAAATGATGAGATAGCAGAAACCAAGGTTTATTAGAGAAGGTCTTTATTGACCTTGGCAGAAGCTTCGAGCATTAAAATTAGAGTAGGTCTATTTTTATGCTCGAAGCATAAGTCTGCTACCCAAGTGCCATCCTTTTGTTGTAACCTGGCATTTTTGCACGTCGCTAGTGCATTGCACCCAGTGCAATTGATCTAAACAACTGGCTTCGACTGCACACACCACCCAATTCGTTCATTCTCATCCGTCATCATATTAAATTTTTGTATTCAAAATTGTATCGAAATTTTATTAAATTTAATTTGATTAATTCAATTGTATTAATAAATGCATATTCCACACATCTTCTATTAGCATTTCCATATCAATTTTCTTTCTCGGCCTCTTCATTTACATGAGCTGAGTATCCGACATTTTTATTTTGTGTGAGAGAATGTCACTGTGACTTCACGGCACAGATCGTTTTCTATTGGCTGATTAACCACTTCTGTGTTCCTTCTGCCACAAAAGAGGAACTCAACCCAACTCCAAAAAGCAGAAGTTTTCAGTCGGGCAGATGAGACGAAAGCAGGAAGTAACGCCATAAAAAGTTTCTGCTTTGTGGTTTTTACCGTTGTTTTAATGCATATGGGAACCAGGCTTTAATAGTCTGAGTTAATAAATTAATCGGAGTAATTTTTATATATAGATAATAAATCAATAATAATAATTAAATTATATTTAAACAACCCGCGGGTTGTCCCCCAAAAACGGGGTTTCTATAATAAAGGACAAACACAAACATCCATGCCCCAAGCGGGATTCGAACCCGCGACTTGCTGGTTGCGTGAGTGATAAGACCTGCGCCTCAGCGCTCTCGGTCAACAAGCAATTCGAACCCGCTATTCAAATTGTTAAAAATTAAACAATGCACAAAACAATAAAAACAAGGATAAGCGCTTCAGCAATGCCAAACTGGCCAAACTATCTGGGAACTTGGCATGCCTTTATTGTCGCTATCCAAAATCTCTTTCTAGGAGGTGTTGCGCAATCTCGGATTTAATAATCAGTGTTATTTTTTTGTTTGTTGGAAACAATGAAGAGTGTATTGTTGCTCAAACAAATAAGGTTAGGTAACTTTTGATTGCCCAGGCCTGTCTTTTTAGTCAGCTGCGAGGAAATTGAAATGACGATGATACTTTTTCGGCTACCTTAATGATGCTGCACCTAATAGCAACAAATGAAATAAAGTCTGTGATATTTACCTTAGCAACACATTTTCCCCTTCCCCTCGCATCGGTTCATTTTCAGAATTCCGTGGATCGAACGATCGAGCACGTTTAATTCAACGGTAGCCCATTCTTGGACGTGACACGCTCAGATGCTCGGTCCCAAAAGTCCGTGCGAATTG
Organism: Rhysida immarginata; assembly: GCA_023313115.1. Taxonomy (NCBI): domain Eukaryota; kingdom Metazoa; phylum Arthropoda; class Chilopoda; order Scolopendromorpha; family Scolopendridae; genus Rhysida; species Rhysida immarginata. The sequence goes on along the minus strand of JAHWFO010110510.1, from coordinate 677,688 downwards.
GGCGAACTCAGAATCCCAGATGTGATGCAGTCTGCTGGAATCCATACTATCCATTAGGGAAAATCATAAAAATGAACTTTGTCTCAGGCATTCTAAAACATTCCCTACATGAAAAAAGACACAAGACATGAAACTCTGTATCTCTCTCTCTCTCTTTGTGTGTGTGTGTATGCGTGCGTGCACGTGCGTAATTCAATGAAGTAATTCAACAAAAACGAACAAAATGTTGGCTCACCAATTATTTGCTAATTATTTATTTTGAATTGGTGACAATATAAAGAACAATGTAAATTATATGGTTAAAAACCATAATATTATTATCTTCGCCGCAATTATTCGAGTTGGATATAATTTCGTAAATGAGATTCTACCGCAATTCACCGATTGGGCTATTTAGACTGCTAAAAACGACGATGCTGACATAATTTATCAATTAATTTGGGATTAAACAAGCGGAGAATTAAATGACATTATTATTAAATGCAGATGTAGTTGGAAATAGTGAAAAATTATCACCCTCTATATTCAATTGAATAGCTAAATTTAATAAATCCAAATGATCTTGCACCACCATCGATTTTCTTAGAACGCCAATCTTAGCAGGTTCATGGTGGATAAATTCAAACAAAAAGGATTTTACTTTTTAAGAGGGTTGAACTAATAATTCGTCCCGTATATTTGGAAAGTATTTGCCCATTACCCACATGAGTATTTTCAATTTTTAATTACTTTTTATAAAATTGGTTGTTAGGATAGAATAAAGTTTTTAACAGTGATTATAATTAAAGATTTAGAAAAATTATTCTTCTGAAAATTTAAATATGTGAGAAAATTAATGTTTGATAGATACGTTTACTCTTAAAGGTTTAACGCTATTTTGCGAAAACATTATTTCTAAATGCGTTGATATATGCATTTTATTATAATCCATTCAGCCTTACTCCGATATGTAATGGATGATTATGCGTTGTTTGATTTTTATTGAAAAGGCCTTCACTTCTCTTGGATTTTTACAATCAGTATTTTTCGTTTGTTGAAAACAATACAGGTTGGATTATTGTTCAGACTACTATAGTCATGTGACTTTTGAGTGTCCAGGCACAACCTTCTAGAAACTACCAGGCCTGAACCAACACCACCTAAAGATAAGGCCTTGGCGCTGAAACGTCATTACATTGTTACATCACCTCAGTAGGGAAAATTCAGGGCTTATTATTGGTGGAAATACGATTAACAATTCCCTACTGAGGTGATGTAACTATCAAAGCCAACTAGAAAGACAGGCCTGGATGCGTGAAAGTCACCTGACCATAAAAGTCAGAGTAACAATGTAACCTTCATTGTTTCCATCTTGGTTTTTAACAACTAGTATTTTTTCGTTTGTTGAAAACAATAAAAGTTTGATTGTTGGTCGGACTGCTATGATCAGGTGACTTTTCCGCGTCAGGGCGTGACCACCGAGAGAAGGCCTCCGCAATGAAACTGAATACATTGTTACATGACATAGATAGTGCATTGTTATTCGTATTTCTACCAATAATAAGCCCTGAATTTGCACTATCTATGATGATGTAACAATGTATTCAATTTCATTGCGGAGGCCTTCTCTCTCGGTGGTCACGTTCAGGGCCTTGTATTTCTCGTTGGCCTCGTGTAACTACATAATGACGTTTCAGCGCCCAGGCGAAGCCGACGCGATCTATACCGAAGCCGACGCGATATAATCAAGCCGTGGCACTGATTTTGTGACATCATGCAAACAGATAGATTTTGTGACGTCTTGCAAAAATAAATTTAAGAACAAAAGAAGGATATTTAAAATTTAAAGTAAAATGATTTATTAAAAAAGTAAATGACCCATGTTTGGCATTAATGCATTGTATTCTACTCTATTTACTTAGTTATCTAAAATACAAAATTCATATTTAAAATACGTCACGAAAACCGATGGGATTTCAACAATGCCAAGTGATGTAGTGCCATGGCTTTGTATAGATCGCGTCGGATTGTTGCTAGCACCAAACACCTCCTAGAAAGAAAGCCGAACAACTGAAACGTCATCCATTGTTACATCATCATACAGGGTGATTACAAAAGAACTTCACACTTTTAAAAATTTATTACATCAAAGCTATTCAGAATATAGACACACCACTACGGATTCATAAAGAAAAACTCTTGAAGTTTATTGTGACACAGTTAAAGATGTTCAATATGTAGTCGAATTCGTCCCAAACCCGCATTAACATGTCTCCATCAATCCCACGTATCGCTACCGTACTGATTGTTAAAATCCAAGATGGAGAATAGTTTTATAGAATTCATCTGCTTCATAAGCCTGTACCGCGCACAAAATTGTATATCGTCTAGACACTCCATTGGATTGCTCCAATATTCCAAACGCTATTCTTTAAGCAGGTTCAGCGCCTGCAAATCGAGGCATGTTCGTATGAATATGTCTATGTCCGCCCTGATTTTCAGCTCTACATGAGAACGTAACAAGGATGATTGCCAGTACACTCAGAATATCGGATGAGTGTGAAATTTCGTGGCCAGTTTCAAGTAAGTCAAATATACAATAAACATAAAGACTATAGAATATACAATACTCATTTCCAAAAAAAATTGGGACAGTGCAAAATATATAGAAAAAACAAAAAGGGATGATGTAACAAAACTTTCTCGCGAATACAAAATAGCAGATACGTTTATGAAATGACATAAATATACTGTGTGCACCAAAACATTTTTTATCGTGGCCGGGACGTTCATTTTGAATGGGGGTGTTGCAACACGTTCCAAAATAGTAGGGACATACGTTGTAGAAAGCGCCGTTAGTAGTGGAACCTTCCGAATTGTTCGGGAATAATCTAGAATGATGACGTCGTACTACATTCCGTCTAAATAACAGTTGCCATCCCTCGTTCAGGTAACTTATTCGGAACGATGGGTCGAGGCAAGTTAGCGAAGATCTTCGTGTTCGAATCATTCAAGAATTCACAAACAACGTTTCTCAGCGTGCAATAGCCAGAAGATTTAACCTGTCATCATCTACAGTACATAATATTATCAAGCGCTACCGAGATAGCGGTGAGATCACAGTTCGGAAAGGCCAGGGTAGAAAACCTATTCTGAATGCTCGAGCTCTTCGGATCCTCCGACGTCACTGCGTCACGCATAGGAATGCTGCGATTACGGACATAGCCACGTGGGCCCGCGATTTCTTCGGGAAGCCATTATCGTTGAATACTGTACGCCGGTGCATCCACAAATGCAAACTTAAGTTATACTGTGCACAACGGAAGCCATACATCAACAAACGACAGCAACGTCGCCGTCTGATATGGGCTCGAGCCCATCGCAATTGGTCCCAAGCACGCTGGAAGAACATATTGTGGTCCGATGAATCAACCTTTACGATTGTTTACGGAAATAATGGACGCCGTACACTCCGGACCAAAGACGAAAAGGATATTCCCGCGTGCTACAGTCGTTCGGTACAGAAACCACCGTCTGTCATGGTCTGGGGCTGTATTAATGGCCATGGAATGGGAGACTTGCACATCTGCAATGGCACCGTCAATGCTGAAGCGTATATACAGATCCAGGAACAAGCTATGGTGCCATCTAAGAGGCGCCTGTTTGGACGACGTCAGTGTATATTTCAACAAGACAACGCCACACCGCATGCAGCGCGCATAACTTGTGCATGGCTACGTCGGCAGCGCATTCGTATGTTGGATTGGCCCCCTTGCAGCCCGGATCTGTCGCCTATAGAAAACGTTTGGCGTATTATTAAACGAAAACTACGACTGCGACGACCCCGGACAGTTGAACAGCTGAAAAACGGGACAGAATGGGACAGAATTCCGGTTACGGTGTTAGAAAGATTGGTGTCATCGATGCCCAGAAAGTGTGTCATCAAGAGGAGAGGTGACGCCACACCGTGGTAAACGCCGTGCTGTCCCAACTTTTTTGGGAGTGTGTTGCACGTGCCAAACAGAAAAACCACCTGTATCTTTCTTTAAGCATATAAGATATGTGATCCCATGCCTAGTTTATCGTTTATGTATTGTAATGCGTTGAAATAAACGGCAATACAATAATCCAAACAAATGTGTTGGAGTTCTTCTTATATGTTGCACTGTCCCAACTTTTTTGGAAATGAGTATTGTATTTCATAATCAATAAATAAAACAAGAATCATAGAATATTTTCAATGTAAAACATTACTATGTTAAGAAGCCTTATGAGTTATCCACATAGGGCCATTCATCATATGTCGCTATGTATACAACTTGTTTATCGTACGTTATTTTCTTTATAAACTGGATAGGCTAAGTAAGGGGTTTTTAGAGAGTGTCTGTATATTCTATATTTATAATTAATATAAAAATGATAACTCCATTTTTAATTCAAAGAAACAGTGATAAAATAAATAATAAAAACAGTTAAAAAAAAGTCACCCGATGTGGAGAAATACAAATATTGAAGAAGACGAAACAGAGATGAAAAGAAGGTCTTGTGAAGAAATTTTACACGAAATCACAGAAAAAAAAACAGTAAACGGAAAAGAAATTCTAGATGAAAGTCCGATGATCAGTAGCACTTTGATAACAAAATTGGAATGAATTATGAAAAACGTTTTCGGGATTTTTATCCCATTTTCAGTTTGTAAAATTTTTGAATGAAATTTCAGTTAAAACAATATATTTGAATACATAATAAAACAAAGAAATCAAAACAATGTGTGATATTAAAATTGAGGAAATATTATTAATCGTATGATTGTTATGAACAGGGTAGTGGTATTGAATTGTTGAGAGCAAGGGAAATGCTATTGTCTGGGTTATGAGTTATAATTTTTATTTTTTATTATTTTATTTTTTTAGTAGTAATTTCCATTTATTATTAATTTTTATAGATGGTTTGGCTAAATTGTTTTCATCTGTGTTTCGTCTTCGTCAATATTTGTATTTCTCCACATCGGGTGACTTTTTTTAACTGTTTTTATTATTTATTTTATTTCTGTTTCTTTGAATTAAAATGGAGTTATCATTTTTTAAGTTAATTATACATTATTCAACTCCTACTCTTATATTCTATATTTACTTGATTAATTATGTTCAACGCTCTGTTCAAATTTAGAGCTCGCATAGATTAGTTCCTAGTCAATACTGGTAATTTCCGTTCAAGAAAAAATGAAAGCAATGATATACGCAAGTTGTCTCATTTAAACTGGTTTTGTCATCTGTTATTTGTATTATGAACGAAGATCGCCTTTCTAAACCACAAAACTATTTCTGCAAGAACAGAGTAATAAATCTTTGTATAGTGCATTTCCAATAAACCTTTTAAGTGCTGCTTCTGCCATTTGTAAGAATTTAAGGCACAGTCAAATGATAATGTGGTTATAGATTTCATGTTAAAACCCGTTACGTTAGAGTTATATTCCTAACCATGAATTAGACATCGGATTAAAGGGAATGCAAAGAATAATGTGATTTAACAATTCATAACGGATTCGTTGTAATCATAGATTAAGAGCGTAGAATAATAAACCCTGCTATTATTGAAGATTCTTTAATTGCATAATTCGTTCGCTTTTTCTTTTTTTTTGAAGATTCTTCGGTGGCTGAAGTCTTTCATCACTGCAAATAAAGAGAACATTTTGAATGAATTTAAAAAAAAAATTAAAAATTGGATAATGCAACAAAAAAGGAAACGATCATATGCATAGGGTTGGTTTTCATATTCAAAGTTTTAAATGCACATTTGAAAAGAATTACTCGGAATCTATGCCCAATTAATTCATCAGGATCGCTAGTATTGCCAGTTTCCCACTTTCAACAAACTCTCGTCGTATCTCTGGTGTTTGAAATCTACGCTATTAGAACGCCGATCGTGATTATTACATATTTTTAAGTGTTTTAATGGTGTGACAGCTTTTAAATAAAATCTTGCAAACATTCCAAGAAGGAGCTTTAGCCATGACATTTGACAATTTGAATTTACCTAAAATTCTTACTAAACAACTAATTCATTTAATTTCTCTAAACTTATGTCTGTTTTATTGATCAACGTTCACGTTATCATACAAAGAATTCCAATTTAACAAGTAATACATTTATTTATGGCAACCATAGTTTGTCCCGTACAGCCCGTAGCCAACGAAAAAGACAGGCCCTGGTCCTAAAAGTCAACTGATCATGTTAGTCCAAGCAACAAGGTAACCGTCATTGTTTCCATCATGGATTTAACAATCAGAATTTTTTCTTTTATTGGAAACAATAAAGGTTACATTGTTTCCTGGATTAAGATGATCAGGTGACTTTTCAGTGATGGGACATATCTTTTTCGTCGGCTACGTGTACAACCTTACTGACGGGATACAATTATTAATTTAACATGAGCAATTGACTAATCGTGCCTAGGCAAAGCGATCGTTTTCGTTTTCAAAAATATGACCATCAATGTCTTAGTTCGGCTGTATTGACTTTTCAGACTTTTTCCTGGACCCCTTCAAATCGAATTCACGTGTAAAACAGTGACCGTAAAGAATACAGAGATAATGGCATGTTATATAACCTCGATACGTCAAGAATCAATACACTGTTAAGCCGGATTCACATTACGACGGATTCCGCGAGGGCAGCGCTGCGACGGCAAGGAAGACGTCACGTGAGCGCGATAATTCGGCGGCAAACAGGATAGAACCGAGCAACATCGGCGTCTTTTACGCGACGGTAAGCAACATTGGCAGCCATTTACGGCAAACTTAGCATCTACGTCATCGCAATGTCATGTCCAACACCGAAAGTTTCTTTCGCTTCTTTGCTCTTGAGTAGATGAACTAAGCAGCGAGATGCCCATACGCTTCGATAACAAGAGCCCAAAAAATGTTGTTTCAGATTTAAATTACATATGTGAACAAAAGAGATTACGACCGTGCAATTTAGGAAAAATTGGATGAAAGAATGTAAGTCCGATTTCGATCTTCGCCAAACGAAACGAGCAAAAATATTCGCTTCGCAAAGTCGTTTTCCGCGTTTGCTTGCCTTCGACGCCGCCGTCGCGGAATCTGCCGTAGTGTGAATACGGCTTTACTTAATCTTTTAAGCATTCTTGACATGGGTACGCTCACTTGACGATCGCTTTGTCGCAATATTAGTAGTTTTAACGATCACTGTTAGAGCACGTGCAATTGACTTGAAAGGACCACGAAAAAACCTGAAAATTTAATACAGTCGAGCTAAGACGTTATTGATCATATTGTTGAAAACAGAATTTGAAAAGGTTAATAAATTTTCAAGTTAACGTGCAAACGGCGGACGGCCGCATGAACGTATAGATCAAGCTTGCATTCTTATAAATAGCTTTTAGCTTAAGCTCCTATAATCAATACCTCCTAGAAAGAAAGCCAAATAACTGAAACGTCATACATTGTTGCATCATCATATTTTGTTAATCGTATTTCTAACAATAATAAGCCCTAAATTTGGTCGACTTATGATGATGTAAAAATATATGACATTTCAGTTGTTTGGCTTTCTTTCTAGGAGGTGTTGCTATAATCCGTCCAACAAAAGTTGGACTGGGCGTGTCCATTTAAATTTCTAATTTCTGTTGTTAGGCATTGTTAATTTTACTTTGCAGCAATGTATATACTCACAAGGAGATGGCCTCAACGAACAATCGAGTTTTTTGATGCCCGTTGGTAGGATGGTAGTCTGATATGTCCTTTTCGTAAAACCAAATCCGCAGCCTCCAACTTGGCCTTATTTTCGAGAAAATCCCGTTTAAGGTCTGTGTTATATCACTAGTGTAAACTGTACCTTGGCAATCATCACAACAGCGGCAGCCGAACAGGTAACGTCGTGGCGTACGAATCACGAGATCTTGGGTTCGAGTCCACGCGTTGACCTTTTTTTTTGTTTTAATTTTTATAAAGCTGCTTTTAAAGACCGAAATGTACACCATCGTGCCAACCATGTGACGATTATTTTCATCGTCAAATTAAAAATTTTATACGTCGTATGCAGAATTGTTCATATCTTTTGGAAACGAACAAGGAAATTACATCGAGGGCAGATGTCATAAAAATTCACGAACTCATTCACGATCAATTACAGGCTCCAATATATTCGAATATCTTACGGTAATTATAGTGTGCAGATTTCTTTGTAAAAATATAATTTCTTGCAATATATGTAACATTTGATTGTATTTATATCAGATACCTACCAAATTGAAGCCTACAAAAGAAAATGTTTTGAATGTAAATCAAATTTCTTTTCCGGAATGCATGAAAAAGGAAAACTGCAACTGCAAGATTAGTCCTGCATTCATCCAATATTCTTGGTGTCGCACACATTTGTGTTTCAAATGTTTTTTTGAAGAATACCATCCAGCACGTTGTATTCGACAAGCCTAACTGTAAATATTCTACAACTTCGAAATTATTAGTTAAAACGATTATTTTATGTTATTTTATTATAGCGCCCAATATGGGCAAGAAGTAAAGACATCAAAACCTGAACATAAGAAGAAATGAAAAGGTAAACATTAAAAAATTTGTTTTTTCTTTAAAATCGATATATGTTTATGAATTATTTGCACTTTTATAACAGATATTATCATCATAATTAGTTGAAAATGTGTTCTTTATTGCTCTTACTTTTTAAAAATATTTTTTTTCATTATAACAGCATATTATAACAGAAAAATATATTATAAAGTGGACGATAGCACAGTTACAAAACATTAAAAGAAAAAAAAAAATCAAAGCCTAACACGGGTGAATTCGAACTCGAGATCTTACGATTCGTACCCCACGACGTTTCCTGTTCGGCTGCCGCTGTTGTGATGATTGCCAAGGTACAGTTTACACTAGTTATATAACACAGACTTTAAATGGGATTTTCTCGAAAATAAGGCCAAGTTGGAGGCTGCGGACTTGGTTTTACGAAAAGGACATATCAGACTACCATCCTATCAAAGGGCATCAAAAAACTCGATTGTTCGTTGGGGCCCTCTCCTTGTCAGAAATCAGAAATTTAACTACACTGTCCAACAAAACTTTGAAGGGGCGTATCCAGCTAAATTTCAGCTTTCACTTGTTTAGGCATTGTTGCAAGATAAAATTAATGTCTGACAACTGAAATTGGAAATTTAATTGGACACGCCCATTCAAGCTTTCGTTGGATAGAGCATAGACACGGCCAGTCCTATTTTCGTTTTAAAGATTGTAATAAACTATTTCTATGATACTGGGAATTGTATAATACTTACAATTCAAGAAACTTTACAGTTAAAACTGCGACTGTTATCCACGTAAAAGACTGATTTTCCTAAATTTTAATTTGGCAAAATATGTAAAACAAAAAAGAGGGAAAAAATATTATATCTTAATTTGTATGAGAAATTTACAAGTTAAATTCTTCGCCGATAACTCGTACAACGAATTGAATTATAAAAATATTTTTAATATAAATAAATTTTCTTAGTGTTTCTGTCACTAAAGAAGTTTTAAACAATGATCTCGTTAAATATTTTCCAAACCAAAAGTGCAAAAATATACATAAAATTAAAGAAAAACTATAGCTTGAAATAAAATCCTGAATCTTGGATTTACATTCTAACATACTCCCGCAAGCTTTCTTGCTCGGATGAATGGGCTCCTCACTCGACAAGCTCCAACTATCTTTACTTTTTTTTGGCGTAAAATCATTTTAAGATAACTGTAAATAGATAGGAGGTTCTTAGAGGATTTATTTTAAATACTTTTTAATTAAGGACGAAAATCCACAAGAACTTTATATCTATCTACAATTTCCTTATAAAAAAATTCAGCTGTGCTCAAACCTTTCCTTAAGCCGCAGTTCCTCATGACATTAGAAGAAGATGGATCACCATGGACGAAACAAGAACTACCCTCTGCCTTCTTTATATTCACTCTCACTTTTTTATTTTTGTTTTTTAGTGGAACATTTTTCTTTTAAGATTCAGGATTAACGCCTTAGAATGAATTTCTTTGGACTAGGTCTTGTTTTTTATTTCTATCGTGTTAATCTAACAATTTCCTTGACCTGCCTAAGCTCGGAAATCCCGCTGTCTCCAAGATAATCTCACTTTCCCCGAAAAATGTCGATTTTAAGAAAATGAGAGATCTCATTCACTCCCAAAAAAAATCTGAGAGCGCACCTGCTGAATATGACGGTAATCCATGTAATTACATATTCACGTTTAGTTCATTTTAATTTACACTGCATTATAAAACAACTGGAAATGAAGACTTTGTTTCACCATCAGCTGAGTGTAAGAATATTTATCTTTATTTCAGCTCTACAATTTCAAGCATTCATTGCCTCTTCAATCTGATAATTTCTCTCTTCTATTGAAGTATGCGTTTTCTATACAAGGTGAAAACATTTACAAATAGTGAGATAAAATTCTTTTTCGGCTATTTTAAAGAAAAAAAATGGATATCAGTTTTTAATACCGCCCTAATTATAAGATTCAGTGAATTACACATTTTATGTCGTCTTTTAATGCCGTATGTCACTAAAATATTCCGTGACGGCGTTAAATGTGCGAGATGCCGCAGAAACTGACGATCATAAAAATCGGCAAACGAAAAGCCTTACCACGAAAGCAAATCTGAGCATAAAACGAACAATTGCACGCTTATACAGAGGCAAATAACAGGCGACTAGCAAAATCGGCGCAAAAGCAGTGAACGAAGCCAGATCGAACTTTCCAGTCTCACCCTTGATGATAATCTAGCAGAACCAATATTAGGCCGATCCAAGCAGAATGCTGCGGGGATGATTAATGTAATGAATTAATCATTTACTACCATTTTTAATTATCATCGCTGATATTTATTTTTCTTCTTGAAAAATTTTAAACTAAACTTTGTTTATTGAATCATCATGAAATTAAAAGTAGTTATTTCTTTTTACTTCTTAATCCAATAATTATCTTTTAATATCGTATTACGATTTTATAACTAAGGGGGAGGGATAACTTTATGGAGTAGAAATAATACATTAATGAGATTAACCAAAAGAGAGTAGGCCTGATATGAGAGTTTTTATGAACAGTAATTTTTAAATTGAACGAATAACTCATATATTTTGCAGTAATAATAATTGCTAGCGGAACCCGTGAAAATTCCACGGAATAAAATGAACCATGATGAGATTGTAGAATAAAATAGAAAATGACTTTTCAATATGTTTTATATGCGGTTATAATCGCTTTTATTCTGATTCTTATAAAAAATGTTATTCGAATTTCAGAATTAACAATTCGTTTAATGCAAATAATTTTCATCTCGTTTCAATATCGTTATCGCTTGAACACGATCTAAACATGAAGGAACGCTTATAACGTCGTCAGTAACTTAAAATTAGATGACCAGAAAAAAAAAATTCAATGCTTACTTTAAGAATATGTTAGCAATCCATGCTTCCTTTACAATATGTTGTGAAAGAATAGTTAAAGCTATTAAAATGATCTGTATCCACACGCAAAAGCAGCATACAGATCGAGCATTGTTTGCATCAAGCATTCTTCTCCTTTCATCACATGATGCTCGAGCTGATTGGGCCTTCTCATCTAGACGGCTTTGACCGCCACCTAAAACACCTTTGTTTCTATAGTTTGAAGGAAAGTACAGTTGCGATAATATAATTATGTTTTAAAACAAGAATGATTTTACAGCCATGGCGGATAAAAGGAGCACGTTTTCATGTTATAGCAGCGAGACATCAGCCATGGATACATGTATTTTAAAACCTTTAGAGAAAACTATATAAATATGAAAACTGAATTGTAAATTCCTAAATAATGAAACTAACGTAAAAAAGAATTTAAACGAATAAAACTGAAGGACCGAAAGGTTAAATGGAGAGCGTAGTAATTCTTTATATATTCGAGCAAATAAAAGTTCTTTAATTTATACGCATTCCTACGAAAACATTAAACGAAGTGAGCGTCAGTTATTGAACCGTTCTGTGTAAGCATATATTGTTTCTTCATATTCTAGTGCTCAAGCGTTTCAACATAATCATCTACTGTTGAAGTGAGCGTATTAGCTATTTGCTATTAGTTTTGATAATATGTCTAACAGAAATCAGATACATATTATCAATCTTAGGCCCAACAGCAATTTACTCTTGATTATTGTTGTTACGAGTTGTTAGATACATTACATGCCACATCTTAGCATTGGAAGTTTTCAAAGGTACTATATGCTACCATTAGAATACGTACTACTAACCATTTCCTTGTATCAATTATATTCATTCATGATATGTCGTTACGAGTTGTTTGATTAATTACATACCATACGTTAGATTGGAAATTTTTAAGGGGGGTATCCTAATGGTACTATTAGAGCACATGCAATTGTAGCTATTCTGACTATCTCATTTTCGAACGTGCTCTGCCCTATATTTATCGATTGGTGAAAACAGAACATGAAAAAGTTAATTCGCGTTTTCAAGTTATGACACTAAATAATAAGCTCCCTACTAATAAGAAATAAATCTTGTTGGTTTGGACAGTGGCACCGATCTTCTCTTTCTATTACATGCACCCTGCACGCGCACCATCCCAGCAACGCATAGAGCACGCACGGAGCCGAAACGAAGTGCACCGCACATGTTTTCCCCAATGCGAGGATGTTTGTCTCTTCCAACAATTCACTACGCCCCCCCCCCCGACCCCTTGCAACGCAATGCAATTTTGGAATTGTTTGTACATACGGACAGACGAACATCTGGGCAAACCGATCACGTAAGCACTTTTTTTACGAAAATGTGCTCTGTACTTGTTACTTCACGGTATGGTTAAGCTGTCCCGAAATATAAGTGGCGTTGCTCTGGCTGGCGCAGCTTTATCCGACGCACAAAACTAGATCCATGCGTAACGTGCGAACGAACGGACGAAACACTGGCAGAATTATAATATAGATTGTCGTACAGTCTATCAGATGGAAAACGTGGGAACTCTTGAAATGCGTGGTGACAAGTCTTGAAATGCGTGATGGTGTATTACAGATGGCAGAAATGCAGAACAGCGATCTTGGTAACCTCGCTATTTAGTAATCATGGATCAGTGGAATGGTGAACAGCGTGCTTCTGACATAAAAATGATCTACTGTGACTGTCTAGGTGGCGTAGAGATTCTGGAGCAAGGGTGTAGGTATGTCTGTTTCTTGAAGCTGGGTGTGTGATGCTGAGTGTTTCGGAATCATTTGACAAAATGTTAGATTGGTTTTCAGGGGATTGTATGGAACAATAAGATACATTACAACAAATCTTTCTTAATAGATGCAGTCTTCTTTTTCGAGTGAGATATAAAGAAAGCCAAGATAATAAAAGATTTATTTCTATATAATTTTGAAAATCAAAATTATATTCTAATTAACCTCGAATATTTATTATGAGGTAACTCAATATAAGAATTACTTTTTCGTTATTTGTTAAGAAATAATAAAAATGAATCTGCCTCCTCGAGATTCGTTTATATCGTCCTCTCTTGACGAGAAGAAGCAACATTAATGCTTTTTCAACATATAAATATTGAAATTTCTTCGAAATATTGGTATTCGCACTTGGATATACTAATCTAGCACTGCTCTTTCCATTTCTTCTAATTTTAGCCATTTTCGCAAAGATTTTAATCAGCACGATAAAAATCCTCGCTCTAATAGCATGTAATACTGTTACAAGTGGGTTCCGTAAATGGCGGTCGAGTCAGCTAGGGTAAATAAAGTAGCTCTAGGTTTGGACATGATGTAGCGATAGCGTAGATGCTAAGTTTGCCGTGATTGGCTGCCGCTGTTGCTTATCGTCGCGTACGACGGCAAAAGGATAGCTCAGTTCTCGGTTCTATCGTCTTTTCCGCTCGATTTCCGCACTCCCGTCACTCCATCTTGGATGTTAACAATCAGTATTTTTTCGTTTGTTGTAAACAATGAAGGTTGGATTGTTGCTAGCACACCGATGGTCAGGTGACTTTTTCGCTTCCAAGCCTTGTTATCTCGTTGGCCTCGTTGTCATCGAAGCTCTGCCGTCGCGGAATCCGTCGTAGTTTGAATCTGGCACTAACGTCGATTTTATTTGGTTCTTATAAGTGAGTGGGAGAATCTTAGCTATTCTTAACCGTTGGTAGAATTATACATTTTTTCCGTTTACCTTTATTATGCACCTTTTTAACCGTAATAAAAAAATATAATTGCTTAGTAAGAAAGTTTATTTTTCTTAACATATTCAGTGATAAGGGCTCTTTGATTCTGGACATTTTTTCATACAATGCTTAGTTTCCGAGATATTCAGTTGTCTCAAGATAAATAAATGCCTCACCCTGTATATGCGACAGTTTGGGACACGGAAATCATATTTCCTTCTATATTCATAAACAATGAATTTGGATATTCGTGTAATGTTTGTGATAGATTTTGTTTTTAGAAGGACTTGAAGAACCAACGTAACAAATGTGTGATATCTTAGCTTCATCACTTTCATCAGTATTGTGTGAAATATTTCATGCTGTGCAATCATTGTAGAACAAATTTAAAACTATTCAAAAATATAGTGTTATAAGTTATAGGAGAGCAGGCGTTTTTGCAATTTTTTGAAAGGTAACTCTTTAACGAATGTTAACTTTTACTGACAAGCTGGTCTAAGTATAGACGACTGATCGATGCTGATATTAATGATATTTGTATTGTTAAAGCTTTGCACAATGGTGTAGAGAGATCTATACTAGGAAATGTTTACTGTGAGTGGCCAGATTATTACGCCCACCTGATGTAGTTATGATTTCGCGCTGAAGTTGCTAAAGAGCCGGACTAGTGTAAATAGGCAAGCAGGTTTTTTACCACGACATTAGAAGTGATTTTTTTTCCCAGAAGATTATTGGTAAACGACGCGAGTTAGCAGCCTTTGATGATCGTTGGCGCTCGGAGCCATGGAGCTAATATCAGCACTACGGCTGCATTCTTTAAATGTTTATGAGTAGCTGCTGGTAAATTGTTACAGACTGGACTGTCTGCCGGAAAACTGGGTCTGAACGTGCCAGTTGTGGCCATCAATGTTCGGGCAGAAAGGAGAGTGGCCAAACTGGTCAAGACAACAGAAGGGCAAGAGCGCATCATATAACTGCAGATCTTTATCAGGGATCCTCTCAAAAGATCTCTGGACGCACTGTTCGCCATACACTGGATTGTATGGAATATGGGAGCTGAAGGCCACTTCGAATACCTTTGCTATCTGCAGTTAACAAGATAAAACGTCTCCAATTCGCACAGGAACACAAGGATTGGACAGTTGAGCATCGGAATAAAGTCATTTGGTCTGATGAACCACGTTTTCCGTTGCATCATGCAGATAACAGAATGAGAATTTGCGGAAACTGCATGAAATCATAGAACCCACATGCATGAGTACAATCGTTCAAGCTCGTGGGGGCAGTCATGGTTTGGAGCATATTTTCCTGGCATGATATGGGTCTATTAATTTGTGTAGAAAAACGTCTGAATATCAGAACATACCTAAGTATCTTTGCTGATCAAGTTCATGCAATCATGTTGACAATGGAGATGGCTTCTTCCAACGTGACAATGCGGCATGAAACGCTACTCGTATTTTGCAGGAATAGTTTCAAGAACAAACAATTCCTGTGCGTTGTTTGCTGCAAAAAAAATTTTTTTTTGCTACTGAATATATGCTTTAACCCCTATGTCGATTGGCCAATTGGAAATGATAGTAAGGCAAGATTGTTGCGATCGCCACGAACGAAGACGAACCTGGCTTAGGTAGCCAAATCTCAATCCAATTGAGCATTTTTGGGAGAAAGTTGAAAGAGCCATCAGACAGGTGGTTCCAAAACAACAAATTTCACACAAAAGGACAGTGTTATTCATCAGACAAAGACTGTTATGACAGCCTATAAGAAGCAGGGAAAGACATCATCTGCCAAGCACAACATTCCGAAAGTCGAAGCTCAGTGATAGAGACTGAAGGGGTTTGAAGAGGATTTTGGCCAGAAAGCACAAGATAACGTTCCTCGCATCACCTTTCAACATCTCGTGGAGTAAATGCGAATCGCTGCAGTATTGAAGGCAGAAGGTGTCCCAACGAAGTACTGATTGAGTGGTCATAATAATCTGGCCACTCAGTGTATATTCATCCTAAAGTGTCGATATCTCTTATGGAAATGTTGTTGTTCACTGCGATAATAAAATATTCACCAACAACTAGACCAGTCAATGACGATATGGAGGTGATACTAATATTGCAGTTATGACAGTTAGCATTAGCAATGTAGATGCTATATTAAATTTATACGCTCTTAGTTTTATGAAGAAACATTTTAATTTAGATTTCAAACCCATCGAATCACTTATTACATTGGGTGGCAGTACTATAAATTTGATGTTTGCGCGTAATATTGGTTCTTGTCTGTTGCCATTTCCAACATACTCCTCTTATCATTGACCAGTGATTTGTAAGTTGGGAATGCCATAAAGGTTTGATTAACAATTTATGATGAATTGCAAGTACATTTTTTGTGTGAACATTTTATATCTGAAATTAATTTTTTTAAATTGTGTTGCACAAAGTTTTTTTCTTATTCGCCATGTGGCCTCAAGACGTACTCTACGATTTAACTAGCGGCCGTGTCCCAACACAGCCCCGTAATTTTTTTTTGATTCCGTATCATTATCTCGTGGTAGGCCTGTGCGAATGTACCATTCCGCCATACCAATTTATTTTGTTTTGCTTTCCTCTCTGAAAATACTTTCTCTAAACTGCCGCTTCGCAGTAGTAGCAAAATCATACTTAGGTGCTAGGTGAAAAATTCTTGCTCTGTGACGAATTTTTAAGACTGTTTCGCGATCTATAAATT
This sequence comes from Rhysida immarginata, assembly GCA_023313115.1. Classification (NCBI taxonomy): domain Eukaryota; kingdom Metazoa; phylum Arthropoda; class Chilopoda; order Scolopendromorpha; family Scolopendridae; genus Rhysida; species Rhysida immarginata. Next base: position 660,765 of record JAHWFO010110510.1, on the reverse strand, counting down.
GATAACAGCTGTTGTGTAAATAACGTTATTCAATTTTAGCATTGCTTAAGGGTGATATTCTAGTCAGATATAACTCTTGAATATGTATTACTGGCTAGTTGTTTTCTTTTACAAGCGATACTACTCACTCAAAATTTCGCCTTACTCTCTCATTAGGAGACGATGTTGAAGGCGACTTCAACTGAAGCATAGCCTATATTCGCTTACCGTATGCAAAACTCAAGATCATTAACTTTTACACCATGCGGATCCTACTCGATATTCAAGAAGCGCAGAGTTTTGCCGAAATTTCGATAGAACGATCTCCAGTTATCGTAAATTATACGTGGAGATGAAGAAAGAAAGAAACACTCGTCAAACGTGTTTTCCAAAATATGATACTATAAAATGTAGTGAAATATTAAATAAATTTTGTATAATTTATATTAATTTTCATGATTTTCGAATTAATTAAGCGCATTAATCGAGATTTTCCTACATTTGATTTATAGATTATTCATTTAGATTTATATCCTTCAATGCAATATTTTGATTGAATTTAAATTAAGAAATAATTTATAGCTATCAAAAAATGTTTCCTGAAAATTTGATGTTTAGACTTGGTCCCATTTAAAAATAAGCTCTTCAAATAACCAACAGTGTTTCAGCTTATCTAAGAAAGTTCTATAAAGTCACGGAGAAGAAAAAAATCGGAGCCCCAGGAGTTTTCATTAAGAAGAAATTCCGTTTTGAAGACTAGGAAAGATTTCTAAAGGGAAATAAGATCCGCCTAAGCTTCTCCAACCTGCATTGTATTCTTATGACTTTCCAGATCAAACAAACAGTATTATCTCAGTAACTCTCAGTTTCCTGCAACTGTGTTTATATGCAGTAAATTCAGCTTTTATTCAAAAGGCAATTCTAAAAATGAAACGTTCATAAAACTAATTATATGAACACAAAACGTATACAAATGCATTCATTTATTTTTCATTGCTTATACTATTTTAGATTTATTTATTGTGTAGAAAGAATACTTTTGTAATGTTGTTATTGCGTCGGGTCACAGACACAGAAGTATCGACATTCTTGCAAGAAATCTTAAGGTGACAATCTGTTGGTACTTTAAGCGCGCTCTCCGTTGTGTTTATTTGGAGGCTGGCTCTATCTCCATCAATCACGGTCATTCTTCATGGAGCAAGCGGAGGAAGCTCCAGAGGAGCCAGTAGGCTGTTTCTAAACCAATACGAAACCTTGGAACGAGTAATTGAACTCTATTGTTTGCGTTGAGCTTTTTCACGGGATAAATTGCACACTCTCCTTTAAGAAAATAAGTGAACCTTTGCACTCTTGAATTCAGGGCACTTGAAGATTTTCAAAAGTCATTCTATGTTAACTGTTTCTATTTATTCTTTTTCTATATTTGCATGGTAGAATATGCAACAAATTTTCATAGTCATTCTAGAATAACACATGTAACATGTATGCATATAGCAGTCACAGTTTCAGTGGAAGCTGAAATTCACGTTCAGACCATCGTCATTTAAGCTATTAAGGGGAAGATTAAACTTGCATAAAAAATCATTTCGTAATCCATATAAAAAGGATAAATATTCAGCCTGCCTCGGTCCACTGCAGGACATAGGCCTCTCCCACTGCGGGGGGGGGGGGGTATTTGGTCTAATCTCCCACGCTGACCTGATGGGTTGGGAGATGCATTTTTGAGATTCTGCCAGCTACGAAGGCTACAAGGTGGTGGTAGTAGCATCCGGGACCGACGGCTTAACGTGCCTTCCGAATCACGGGGGAAGGAGTAAGAACTCGCTTCACTAAATGGTCACTCATCCACTTACTAGCCGTGCTAAAGCCCCGTTTCCACGAACCGAGTTTTTCTCGGTTCGGTTCGCGGAACTAGATCCGTAATCCCGTGGAACCGAGACTCGTTTCACCAACCGCGTTTGAAACTCGTTTGAAACTAGTTTCGTTCAAACGAGTTTTGAGAACTCGTTTCATCGACGAAACCAGTTTCGCATCGCAGGCTCGCATTTAATTTTCAAAATGGCGGAAAGTAGAAAGCGAAAGCAAATATAGCATCAATGTTCTGCATTGGTTTATCTGTTCATTGATATGCAGTAAATGCTTTAGCCGCATTAGTATAGTCACTAAAATAAATCTGCGTCTTTGTTGGGCATCCATATTTGTTGACAATCCCAAAATGCAATGCGTACTGCAGTACGAATAATCCCACAATGCAATGGGTGAAACGAGTTAGAAGTTCGGTTCGTGGAACAAGAGGGGAAGCCTAAAACTAGATCCGCGAAACTAGTTTGACGAATCGAGTTTCCCGAAACGAGAATTCTCAGTCCGTGGAAACAGGGCTTTAGCGATGCTTAATTTCCAGAGCTGGGTTGCTCTGCGAAAGCCCCCTAGCCCGTGACGCCCCCAGATATATCTATATCTATCTATTATAAATCAGAGTCCGTTGGAACGTTTGTCCTTTTATAACTCAGAAAATACTCACTTTACGTAGGGTATTTTTATGCCGTGTTTATATCAATTTTTTAAGTTATTCTTATTTTTCGTAAAGTTGAATTGTTTCAAAGGATGTCTCTAGATGTCGATACTTTCTTATCGAAAAGTTGAATATAACTTTTGTTTTTAAAGTATGTCACTAGATGGCGAGGCCAGACAGCGCACTTTAATTTAGTAACTTTAATTTGACATATTAATATTATTTTACTAACTAATTTCGTTTATAGAAGTAAAATTACTATATAATGATTTTAGAGACCATAGTGCAAAATTTCATCATACAAAACCAACTAGAGGCAAGGCAGGCAGGCCTGTGTAATTTAAGTTTTGAGAATTAAAGGTATTCATGGAAGAAATGAATACATTTAAAAAATTGCCTTTGAGAATCATTCCATTTTTTATTGGTTTGTCCTAACTAATTCATTACCTATTTTCTGGAACTCAATGACGGTCATTCATGCCACCACCTTCCCCAAATGCCCTCAATTTCAACAAATGTGCCGCGACGACGTCGAGTGTATGCATCGAAGTTTATTTATGTACGGAGCCAGCTGTTCTGTTATTTAAGTCCAGTTTAGATTTTATGTAAATGTGATGAAGAGATCTGGCTTCACAAACTTGGCCATCACCATGGCCATTGCATCCTGATAGTTTTGCTGCAGTGTGCGTTTGCTTCCGGTAAATGAGGTAGAACACAGACCTTTCCTGCTTTAATATTAAAGTTATCAGCCTGATTATGAACGAAATCCTTTAAGCCAAGTGGTGAGACTCCACTCTCAAAGTCTTCTGATTTTCTTTCACTCAGTGTAGCCGGTCTCCTTCAAATTTTAAAACGCGTCCACAATATACTGCTGTGTATGTTTCCCCGCGTGAAACACCGGATTAAACGGTCATGGCCTTTCGTACAGTTTGTAAGAGTAGGGCTAACATGCTTACTTTCGTCCCTTCAGTGCTCTTGAATTTCATCTTCTAGCCTTCTTCTTCATGAGGAAACATCAACGGGTAAGTCACTGGATAACAGTTCGGACTCAAAATCGACATTTGTTGTCAGTTGTTCCCCGTGCTTGGATAGATGCATAAATCTCGCTCAATTTGTGATTGGTTCTTCATCGTCGGCTTCAAACACTCCTGCTACCTCATTGACAATTGGCAAATTATATCTTCTGGGATCGTGCTGTATTATCCACATTTGAACGTTTCCTATGGAGCAGCCAAAGACATCCTTCATCGTCTTGTACGCTCGTGCAAAAGGGTTGATGTTTCTGATGTTCCTGTGAAATTTATGTTTTGAGGATCAGAACCGTATACGTTGAAAGTGCGAATCAACAGAAACTCATGCACCGGTATATCAACTTCTGTCGACTTAAAAAAAAAATTAGTATAACCACAAAGGCACTGATGATATGACCATTAGATTAAGCTTACTTTAGTCTTACTCACAGAACAAAAATGCTATGTAGTGTATCTATATTTGAGCATCATTTCCTTTACTGTAGAAATGTACGTCAGTGTTAATTACAAATAAATACATAATAATTATAAAATTATTTTATAAAATTCCACGGAATACACAGTTATAAATATAATTTTTAGGATCATAGAGAATATTTTTACGTGCTTGGAACACGATCTGAACTGAAATCTAAAAGTCTGCTTTGTTTACCCGAGGCATGTAAACAATGCTGAGAGAACAATTGTTGTCAGCTCCGCTTCCGCAGTGGCACGCCAGGCCAATGACGTATATTAAAGATAGACTCCGAATAAATTGTTAACAGCGGCAAAAAAGTGAAGCAAATTGAGTCATGACAGTTCTGGGCAGGAGTGAACCGTGGAGTAATTAGCTGTCTGGCTGCTTTGTTTTTGAAGATTTTGGACCCGAGGAATAATTAATTCAAAACCATTCCTCAAAGTTGTTCTTCGTACAACTGTACAAACAGACACGAAAAAGGATCAGGAATCATTTTTCACAAGTATAAATCAAAAATACGGAACTAAAATGAAAATACATAACTGAAAGATGATCAAAAAGAAATTGAAGTTGAAACGAAAACTTCTTTATAAAATATAATAAAATACTTCAAATACAAAGTAGACGAAAAGATAAACTTATTACTCCGTGATCGGCGAGTGAAAGAATTATTAATCAGCTACTCTCATGTTTAGCCATGTGTTTTGCATAATCTTCACTCACTTTCGGCCATGACAGTTCTGGGCATGGAGCTTCCCAATTAGCTTCAAGTAACAACAATTGCTTCGGAGTCTATCTTTAATATACGTCATTGCACCAGGCCAACACCACCTAGACAGAAGGCCTGATAACGAAACGTCATGCATTGTTACATCATCATTAGTCGACCATTGTTAATCCTACTTCTACCAATAATAAGCCCTAAATTTGGTCGACTAATGATGATGAAACAATATATTAAGTTTCCGTTATCAGGCATTCTGTCTAGGAGGTTATTGGCCAGGCATGTTAACAAAGCAGAGCGAACAATTTTTGTTAGTTCCGTCTCGTGTACCACATCAGACTTTAGAGAAAAACGTACCCCACGAGAAAGACAGGCCCTGGCGCGGAAAAGTCATGTGATCATCTTAGTCCGAATAACAATGTAACTTTCATTGTTTCCATGTTGGATTTTAATAATCGGCAATTTTTCATTTGTTGGAAACAATGAAGGTTACATTGTTACTCGGACTAAGATGGTCAAGTGATTTTTCCGCGCCAGGGCCTGTCTTTTACGTGGACTACGAGAGAAAGAAGGATGACGTATGTTAAAGATAGACCCGGAAACCTGTCAGCATACTTGAAGTGGAAGGTCCGCTTTCAAGAACCGTAATGTCGAAAGTGAGCAAAACACATGGCTAAACATGAGGGTACCTGATTAATAATTCTTTCACACTCCGATCACGTAATGATAAGTTTATCTTTTCGTTAACTTTGTATTTGAAGTATTTTATAATATTTTATAATCAATTTTTCGATCATGGTTTCAATTTCAATTTCGTTTCGATCATCTTTCGGTACGTATTTTCGATTTATCGCAGTGGAAAGTGATTCCTGATCCTTTTTCGTGTCTATTTGTACGGTTGTACGCGGAAACTTTGAGGAATGGTTTTGAATTAATTATTCCTCGGGCCTAAAAGCGTCAAAAACAAAGAAGCCACAGAGCTAACTACTCCACGGCTCACTCCTGCCCAGAACTGTCATGACTTCAGTTGGCTTCACTTTGGTGGCGATGTTAACAATAGGATTTGGAATCTACCTTTAATATACGTCATTAGAACAAACAGCCCGAGCAACGCCAACACCTCCTAAAACAAAGCCGTGGCACCAACTTTCTGACGTCATTAGAAGAGGACTGTAACAATTAAAAATTGACATTTGTAACAATTAAAAGTGATATAATATTTTAACTACACTACTGTTGATAAAAATCGCAACACCCTGATGGAAAGGTCTAATCCATATGCAATTTGCAATATTTGCATACAATGGGTCAGAGTATAAATGATTAGATTTTCAGAGTAATTGCTTGAAAGAACACCATGCCTCGACGACAACGAAGGGTACCATATCAACAGCTGACAGACTTTGAAAGAGGACGCATAATTGGTCTGCGTGAAGCGGGATGGTCGTATCGTGACATTGCTGCTCGTGTAGGACGTAATGCAACGACAATTATGCGTGCATGGAGGCAGTGGAGCGAAGAGAACAGGGCACACCGAAGACCAGGCTCAGGAAGACCCAGCACGACGACTCCGCGAGATGACAGACACCTCTATCGCAAGTGTGTAGCAGATCGTACAGCCACTTCCACAGTGTTAGCACAACAGTGGGGTGCTACAGTAGGCAGGACAATGTCTGCTAGCACTGTACGACGCCGTTTGATTTCCAGAGGATTGATGGCACGAGTACCATTGTTGCGGATTCCTTTGACTCAAAACCACCGGCGCCTCAGGTTGCAATGGGCCCATCAACACCAACAGTGGCAAGCTGAATGGCACCAAGTTGTGTTTTCGGATGAGTCAAGGTTTAACTTGCAGCACTATGACGGCAGGATACGAGTCAGAAGACATCGTGGCGAGCGCGACCTTCCAGAATGCATCCTGCAGCGTCATTCAGGACAAACGCCAGGGGTGATGGTGTGGGGTGCAATCAGTTACCATGGCCGTTCCCGTCTGATCAGAATCCATGGCAATCTGAACAGTGACCGGTACATCAGGGAAGTTGTGCAACCCGAGGTCATCCCCTTCCTGCAGAACCTTCCAGGCGCTGTATTCCAACAGGACAATGCCCGACCGCATGTGGCCAGAAATGTCCTCGCCTTTTTCCAAGCACATCAGACGCTCTTGTTCCCCTGGCCTGCTCGTTCACCAGACATGTCTCCAATCGAACATGTGTGGGACAGGGTTGCTCATCGATTGGCTCGTCAGACTCCTGCAGCAGCAACTGTGGATGAACTGTATACCCGTGTAGACAGAGCATGGCAGGACATTCCCCAGGCCCTTATTCAGAGCTTGCTTGACTCAATGCCACGACGTTTAGAGGCTGTAATTGCATCCCACGGTGGTTTCACCCGATACTAATGTGACAATAAAACGCATTGTATTGACCTGAAAATCTAATGGTTTCTTTTCTGACCCATAATATGCAAATGCTCCAAATTTAATGCAGATTGGGCTATTCCATCAGGGTGTTGCGATTTTTATAAACAGTAGTGTATTCTAAAATTATATCATTTTTAATTGTTACAAATGTCAATTTTTAATTGTTACAATCGTCTTCTAATGACGTCAGAAAGTTGGTGTCACGGCTTTGTTTTAGGAGGTGTTGGCAACGCCCGACGGGCATAGCAGCTAGACTTTTGTTTTCAAAGGATGTCGCTAGATGGCGATGCCAAACGAAGACTGTTTCATTTTATTCAATTTTTCCAGACTTTCAAGGTCGCAGGTATATATTTTCAGGAAGCTTGCTTCTCTCACGGTCAATTATACGTTGCTTGCTCCCGCGTGTCCAGCTGCCGAAATCTACATGTTTTTGCGCCACAGGGGAAGACATACAACGTTGTTTACCGAAACGGACTTGAATGCACAACTACTTTACAATCCAAGCCCAGCTTGTCTGTGTAGCTGATTCATGTATCTTATTTTCTTTTTCAGTATTTACTCTTGTACATATAATTTAATTTTCTTTTGTTCCCAGTTCATTGATCATAAATCATTATTTTTGGTTTAAAATGATTATGAAAGGTTTGGAGAAGGCTTTCTAGACTGCTTCTCATTTTCTTGCATTTCGTTCATACTTTGTTAATCATAGTTCAATTTTTAATATAACAAACAATCGATAAAAAAATTACTCAACGTATCTTTTCCACCTGGGCGAAGCCTGATAATATTGCTAGTAAATATACCGGGTGTCCCAAAAATGACTGATGGATTTTGAAAATCAATAAGAAAAACACTGATTGCGATAGGTATGTATCGTTTGCAGCCTTATGTTTAGGAAATCAGAGAAATTTATCCCACCAAATTTCAAATTTAGTTAACATTTCTACCAAGAGATGTCATTGTTTAAATTTTTTCAACAGTCCTTGCAACATTTTCATACCGGTTTTTATTTTTTCATAGTTTTCAGCGCCACCTGTGGGTGAAAATGTTAACTAAATTTGAAATTTGGTGGGATAAAATTCCCCGATTTCCTAAGCATAAGGCTGCAAACGATACATATCTATCGCATTCCGTCTTTTTTTTTATTGATTTTCAAAATCCATCAGTCATTTTTGGGACACCCGGTATATATACTGTATATCAGGAAAACTACGAGTAAAGAATAAATTTCAAAATACTAGGCATAATGTTTGACTCTCACCTCAGCTTTAGGTACATACTGAAGTGCTGATTCTAGCTCTTGGTTTTTCTACAAAAAGACTAAGGAAGATCCTAAGCATTAGAGAACTTATCCTGGTCATTAAAAGTAAAGTGATACCTACTATTAACTATGCCTGGTCCTCAACGTCGAAAGTAATGGTCAATAAACATAAGATAGCCGGTAATAGAACTATAAGAGCGCCCATTTCCCAGAGCAACTATGATGAATACATCATTGAACAATGCAATGAGGATTACCTATACGCTTTATCTTACAGATCGTTCCCAACGCAAACCTGAAAGAGCTACTGTATACAGAGTGACTCAGACCCCCCGTACCAGGTGTTTTTCTCGAAAAATACGCATGATACAAGAAATAAAATATACGTGTTTAATACTTTAAAAAAAACTATCCAATGATACCAATGATTGAATTTAGCATCATTATTAAGGGGGTTGGATACCTTTTTGTTACAGCTTCCAGTGAACACTAGATGTCATAGTTTTTCATAATGCTAATCCTATGGAACAGCTGTTCCACTTTTTTAGCTAAACAACTGTATATAAAGAGATGAATTTTATTTTAAATTGTAGAGCACATTAAGCTGCATTGACTCACGGAGAAATATCTTTAAATTTCCTTTAAATAAAATTGTTATTGGTACTATAAGTTGGTACTATTTTAATCAGTTTTCAACTGATTTTCAAAATGTAAACAGTTTTTAATAGTAATTTTTTACGCCAACTCGACTTTTACAATTAGTTTTATCACATAACATTAATATTTCTGAGATTATAAGACTAAAATGATATAATTTTAACTTTAACCCAATTTTTGCAATAGAATATTTACCTATTATAAATAATTAACAAGACTGGATATGTGACATTGCCTGCCTCAAAATCAGTCCCCGTCATTAACCATTAACCATAATTAATTAATTAACCAGCTCCTTTGATCACATTTATTGATTTCTATTTCTTTTTATAGTATCTATCAGCTCTTCAGTTCATTCATATTTTTAAGTGGACTGCAACAATGCATTGTTGTCATCATTTTCATTATTAGCAGTTTTATTACATTGTAATTATTAATAGTAACATAGCTACATTGTTCCTAACTGCAGCAACGTTTACATTGTTTTGCTTTATTGGCCTACCACTCTCTAAGAGTGAAGGCCTTTGTTTTCGTTTCAGAAACTCACAATTTTTTTTTGCTGAAATCGACTTAAAAATTCATGACTCGTAAAGATATGTTGAAATTTTGAATAAAAAATTTTCCGTCTGTACGTATGTGACCAATTTTGTGCAGCTAACTCCTCTGAAACGGCAAATAACCGAACCAAATAAAAATTATACATACTTAGAGGTTTTCTTAAATTGTGTCTTAGTGTATATTTTATGTCAATTGGGTAAGCCTTTTTCGAGATATTAATTATTTTCTAAAAATTAAAATATGGCTGTAGTGTTCAAACAGCGAACCAAACTCAATAAACTCGACATGTACGTACTCCTCTCATTAAGGCGAATTTTTTTTATAAATGATTTGTTTGGCTGTGATGAGCCGTTTTGGAGTTATTTACTATCCCCTCCCCCAAGATCCCCCCCTCCCGTCAATTTTTTTTATTGTTGTTTTATTTTTTTAGAAATTCAGACGGTGGGGTTTATAAACTATACTTTGACCATTTTTTATGGAAATAGGCTAAGCCTTTTTAGAGAAATTAATTAAATCATGCTGACATCATCGGCTCATACAATCGAAGTACAAATTTAAGTCAGAAAATCTGCTCTCTGGCGGAGATTTATTTAGTCTAGCTCCGACTTCCTTTGTGATAGCACGACATTTTAGGTGTCATTTGTTTTATGTTTTTGCGCTTTATAAAATAGCTTAAAAATTCAACCTCAGTATTTATTAGTACCTAAGATATCGGCCTTCGAATTGTGGAAATTTTGCAAAAATTACAGAATTTCCAAGTTTATGCATAATAAACGCCAGAAAAATTATAGAAAACGTCACAGGTAAACAGATCGAGAGATGGGGAATACATAAAGACCCAGATGTCCGAAGATGAACGTCTACGGGCTCAGCAGGAACGACTGAAAGTTGAGTCGTGGCGCCGCCAAAGTGAACTATAGTCCGATACGAATGCGCCAATAACTTCCACCGCTCAGTTCGATGCAAATAACATATCTGATGATATAAACGGTTCAACATCGAGTGATAAAATCCAACCCATGGAGGTCTATAATGAGCCATAACCGTCAACATTAGCAGCATGTTCATCAAATGCGATTTATGTACGGAGCGATATACAGGGTGAGGCATTTATCTTGAGACAACTGAATATCTCGGAAGCTAAGCATTGTACGAAAAAATATCCAAAAAAAAATGAATTATTTCGCGGGGGAAAATCATTAGTTAAAAAATTACCCCCCTCCTTGGAGGGGGTAACGTTGAAATCTTAAATAGAAACACCTACTTTTAATGGTATATTCAGATATACCAAAATATTTGAGAAATGTTTTATTATGAGTGTTTTTTTCAATTGATCCAACCGTTTAGGAGATAGAGGCCCTGAAAGTGTGAAACTTTTAAAGTTTTCAACCCAATTTTATCGATGAAGACAAAGAGATAGAGAGTGGGTTACACAGACATTCTTATTCTACTTTTTAATGGTCTTTAAGAATCCGAAGTCAGAATTTCGAAAATTCAAAATTTTTTAGTGCACAAGTAAACTTTTTGGGGCAGTGTCTGTATCTATTGAAAAATACTGGATTTTTGAAAGTCAGACTCCGGATTCTTAAAGGCCATTAGAAACTAGAACAGGAAAAAACTGGGTTCAAACTTTAAAAGTTCAAATCTTTCAAGGCCTCTATCTCCTAAACGGTTGGATCAATTGAAAAAAACACCAAGAATAAAACATTTCTCGAATATTCTGTGCAATCTGAACATACCATTAAAAACAGGGGTTTCTATTTAAGATTTCAAAGTTACCCCCTCCCCCAGCCCCCCTTAACAAGAGGGGGGGTAATTTTTTAACTAATGAATTTCTCCCATGAAATAATTCACTTTTGATTTTGGACATTTTTTCGTACAATACTTAGTTTCCGAGATATTCAGTTGTCTCAAGATAAAAGCCTCACCCTGTATATGTCACAGTTTAGGGCACGGGATTCATATTTCCTTCTATATTCATAAACAATGAATTCGGATATTCGTGATGCCTAATGTTTGTGATAGATTTTGTTTTGAGAAGGAATTGAAGTACCCAGGTAACAGAAGTGTGATATCTTAGCTTCATCACTTTCATCAGTCCTGTGTGAAAGATTTCATGTAGTGTAGAACAAATATAAAACTATTCAAAAATATGTTATTAAGAATTATAGGAGAGCAGGCCTTTTTGCAATTTTTTGAAATGTAACTCTTTAACGAATGTGAACCGATACTGACAGACTGGTCTAACTATAGACGACTGATCGACGCTGATATCAATGATATTTGTATTGTTAAAGCTTTGTACAATGGTGTAATGAGATCTATACTAGGCAGTGTTTACTCCGAGTGACCAGATTATTATGACTACCTGATGTTGGTAGGCAAATTAGCTATGATTTCGCGCTGAAGTTGCTAAAGAGCCGGACTAATGTAAATAGGCAAGCAGGTTGTTTACTACGACATTGGAAGTGATTTGTTTCTGAAGATTCTAGGTAAACGACCCAATTTAGCAGCCTTTGATGATTGTTGGCGCTCGGAGCCATGAAGCTAATATCAGCAAAAAGGCTGCATTCGTTAAATATTCAAGAGCAGCTGCTGTTAAATTGTTACAAACTGGACTGTCTGCCGGAAAACTGGATCTGAACGTGCCAGCTGTGGCCATCAATGTTCGGGCAGAAAGGAGAGTGGCAAGATTGGTACAAGACAACAGAAGGTCAACAGCGCATCAAATTACCGCAGATCTCTATCAGGGATCCTCTCAAATGATCTCTGAACGGGAGCCGAAGGCCAATTCGAACACCTTTGCTATCTGCAGTTAACAAGATAAAACATCTCCAAATCGCACAGGAACACAAGGATTTCTGGCAATCGCAATTGAGCATCGCAATAAAGTCATGTGGTCTGATGAACCACTTTTTCAGTTGCATCATGCAAATAACAGAATGAGAATTTGACAGAAACTGCATGAAAGCATGGACCCCATATGCATGAGTACAACCGTTCAAACTCGTGGGGGCAATCATGGTTCGGGGCATATTTTCCTGGCATAATATGGGTTCTTTATTTGTGTAGAAAAATGTCTGAATATCAGAACATATCTAAGTATCTTTACTGATCAAGTTCATGCAATCATGTTGATGGTGTATCGCAATGGAGAGGGCTTCTTCCAACGTGACAATGCGGCATGCCACGCTACTCGTATTTTGCAGGAATAGTTTCAAGAAGAAACAATTCCTGTGCATTGTTTGCTGCAAAAAAATTTTTTTACTACTAAATGTATGTTTTAACCCCAATATTGATTCGACAAATGAAAATGATAGTAAGGAGAGATTGTTGCGAACGACGACGAACCTGGCTTAGGTGGCCCCCATAATGACCAAATCTCAATCCAAAACAACAAATTTCATACAGCAGGACAGTCTTATTCATCAGGCAAAGACTGTTATGACAACCTATAAGAAGCAGGGAAAGACATCATCTGCGAAGCACAACATTGCCCGTAAGTCGAAGCTCATTGATAGAGACTGAAGGGGTTTGAAGCGGATTATGGCCATAGAGCACAAGACAACAGCATTCATGGTGTAAGATTTCTCGCATCACCTTTCAACATCTCGTGGAGTAAATGCGAATCGCCGCATCATTGAAGGCACAAGGTGGCCCAACGAAGTATTGATGGGGTGGTCATAATAATCTGACCACTCAGTGTATAATCATCCTAAAGTGTCGATATCTGATATTGAAATGTAGTTGTTCAGTGCGATAATGAAATATCCACCAACGGCTAGACCAGTTAGTGAAAACATGGAGGTGGATACTAATATTGCAATTATGACAGTAAGCATTATCAATGTAGATGCTACATTAAATTTATACGCTCTTAGCTTTATGAACAAACATTTTAATTTAGATTTTAAACCATCGAATCACCTATTACATTGGGTGGCAGTACTGTGAATTTGATGTTTGCGCGAAATATTGGTTCTTTTCTGTTGCCATTTCTAACATACTCCAAACACAGCCCCGTAATTCTTTTTGATTCCGTATCATTATCTCGTGGTAGGCCTGTGCGAATGTACCATTCCGCCATACCAATTTATTTTTTTTCTCACTTATCTGTGGAAAAAAACGAAAATAAATTTGGAGAAAAAAAATCAAATTTAATTTTTAATTTTTTTCTGTTAAAATTGTATGATATTTTATATTTAATAAGTGTGAAACAAAATTCCCATAAAATGATTATTATAATTTTAAAATTTGTTTAGTAAGCTTATCTTTTTCATTGAAAATCATTCACTAAAAACAATCATTTCATTTACTGAGACTAATTTAGCAAAAGTAATGATAATACATGTAATTTCATTTTTTATAAAACTTCAAAAATACTTCAAATCAAAATTCTTTACTTCCTTGCTTCTAAATTTCTGATTGGTTCTCGACATAGCATGCCCCTCTGAATCGTGGAATCCATTAATTCAGGTAGAATGCAGTCAAAGTAAAACAGTGATAAAACAGTGACAATTTTGGTAGGATATTTGGCACGAATTCCTTAGAAGAGTTAAAGAACCAGATAATGCAGTACGGTAGGAATTTGTTAACAGCCGACGCGTTTTATTATAATACCGTCTTCACAGGCATAAACAGCTACAAAGTTGAGAACGACAATCGACAATCGAACAGTGAAGTGTACATTTCTTCAGATGGGACGAAAGGTGCGCTTTAACAAGCTCATCGTACCAGAATAAATTCCAAATGAAATACACTGAGGTAGTCAAGAAGCCTAATCAACCCAAGCGGTCTTCCATATTTTACAAAAGGAAAATAAGATTGACGATTGTCAGAAACAAAATACAAACGAAATGAAAATGCTAGGTGAAAGAAGAGTTTCACATCTTCCAGTAGTCCGGGAAAGAGACGTTGCTGATATCTTGAAAGTTGATGTCAAGAATGTGCCTTGGTTTTCGCTACTTCATATGCCACTTCATTTCTATTGAGTTCTTCAGTATTCCGGTCACTAGGTCATTGTCGTGAATCTTCATCTTCTGCACCCTAATCAAAAGGAGGTCCTGTATAAACTTCTCAATGTGGACCATATCTAGATCTGAGTGGATGGATTGGTTTTTCACAGTCCTTCTGTCCAGCTGGGCAATGGTCCTCAGGGTAACATTCTGGCATGACTGTAGCTCGCTCTATCTGCTTCTACAGATAGTCGCCCACGCAGGCATGCCATAGAGGAGTATGGTACGAATAATCGACTTGTAAAGAAGTAGCTTGTTGTCGATGCTGAGGGTGCTGTTGCGACCCAGAAGAGCTATGAGACTGTACTTAGCCCTTTTCGCTTTGTTCAGAGCGTGGGTCACGTGACGATTCCACGAAAGTCTTGAATCGATGATAACGCCAAGATATTTGTAGTTGTCTCTCCAGTCCAGTTTCTTATTGAATAG
>JAHWFO010110510.1:529026-580726 GCA_023313115.1 Rhysida immarginata | reverse complement strand
TGAAGAAGACAGCAGTGCTGCCGAAATACGTATCCATCAATTAAAAAAAAAAATTCTTGTGGAATAGTGGTCTTTTTATTCATTCTGAAATTCATTACCTATTTTCTGGAACTCAATGACGGTCATTCATGCCACCACCTTCCCCAAATGCCCTCAATTTCAACAAATGTGCCGCGACGACGTCAAGTGCATGCATCGAAGTTTATTTATGTGCGGAGCCAGCTGTTTTGTTATTTAAGTCCAGTTTGGATTTTATGTAAATGTGATGAAGAGATCTGGCTTCCCAAACTTGGCCATCACCATGGCCATTGCATCCTGATAGTTTTGCTGCAGTGTGCGTTTGCTTCCGGTAAATGAGGTAGAACACAGACCTTTCCTGCTTTAATATTAAAGTTATCAGCCTGATTGTGAACGAAATCCTTTAAGCCAAGTGGTAAGCCTCCACTCTCAAAATCTTCTGATTTTCTTTCACCCAGTGTAGCCGGTCTCCTTCAAATTTTAAAACGCGTCCACAATATACTACTGTGTATGTTTCCCCGCGTGAAACACCGGATTAAACGGTCCTGGCCTTTCGTACAGTTTGTAGGAGTAGGGCTAACATGCTGACTTTCGTCCCTTCAGTGCTCTTGAATTTCATCTTCCAGCCTTCTTCTCCATGAGGAAACAGCAACGGGTAAGTCACTGGATAACATTTCGGACTCAAAATCGACATTTGTTGTCAGTTGTTCCCCGTGCTTGGATAGATGCATAAATCTCGCTCAATTTATGATTGGTTCTTCATCGTCGGCTTCAAACACTCCTGCTACCTCATTGATAATTGGCAAATTATATCTTCTGGGATCGTGCTGTATTATCCACATTTGAACGTTTCCTATGGAGCAGCCACAGACATCCTTCATCGTCTTGTACGCTCGTGCAAAAGGGTTGATGTTTCTGATGTTCCTGTGAAATTTATGTTTTGAAGATCAGAACCGTATACGTTGAAAGTGCGAATCAACAGAAACTCATGCACCGGTATATCAACTTCTGTCGACTTAAAAACAGAAAAGAATTAGTATAACCACAAAGCACTGATGATATGACCATTAGATTAAGCTTACTTTAGTCTTACTTACAGAACAAAAATGCTGTGTAGTGTATCTACATTTGAGCACCATTTCATTTACTGTAGAAATGTACGTCAGTGTTAATTACAAATAGATACATGCTAATTATTTTATAAAATTCCACGGAATACACAATTATAAATATAATTTTTAGGATCATAGAGAATATTTTTCCGTGCTTGGAACACGATCTGAACTGAAATCTAAAAATCTGCTTTGTTTACCCGAGGCATGTAAACAAAGCTGAGAGAACAATTGTTGTCAGCTCCGCTTCCGCAGTGGCACGCCAGGCCACTGACGTATATTAAAGATAGACTCCGAACTTATTGTTAAAAGCGGCAAAAAGTGAAGCAAATTGAGCCATGACAGTTCTGGGCAGGAGTGAACCGTGGAGTAATTAGCTGTCTGGCTGCTTTGTTTTTGAAGATTTTGGACCCGAGGAATAATTAATTCAAAACCATTCCTCAAAGTTGTTCTGCGTACAACTGTACAAACAGACACGAAAAAGGATCAGGAATCATTTTCCACAAGCATAAATCAAAAATACGTAACCAAAATGAAAATACCATGAGGGTACCTGATTAATAATTCTTTCACACTCCGATCACGGAATGATAAGTTTATCTTTTCGTTAACTTTGTATTTGAAGTATTTTATAACATTTTATAAACAATTTTTCGATCATGGTTTCAATTTCAATTTCGTTTCGATCATCTTTCGGTACGTATTTTCGATTTACGGCAGTGGAAAGTGATTCCTGATCCTTTTTCGTGTCTATTTGTACGGTTGTACGCGGAAACTTTGAGGAATGGTTTTGAATTAATTATTCCTCGGACCCAAAAGCGTCAAAAACAAAGAAGCCACACAGCTAACTACTCCACGGCTCACTCCTGCCCAGAACTGTCATGGCTTCAGTTGGCTTCACTTTGGTGGCGATGTTAACAATAGGATTTGGAATCTACCTTTAATATACGTCATTAGAACAAACAGCCCGAGCAACGCCTACACCTCCTTCTAATCGTCTTCTAATGACGTCAGAAAGTTGGTGTCACAGCTTTGTTTTAGGAGGTGTTGGCAACGCCCGACGGGCATATCAGCTAGACTTTTGTTTTCAAAGGATGTCGCTAGATGGCGATGCCAAACGAAGACTGTTTCATTTTATTCAATTTTTCAAGACTTTCAAGGTCGCAGGTATATATTTTCAGGAAGCTTGCTTCTCTCACGGTCAATTATACGTTGCTTGCTCCCGCGTGTCCAGCTGTCGAAATCTACATGTTTTTGCGCCACAGGGGAAGACATACAACGTTGTTTACCGAAACGGACTTGAATGCACAACTACTTTACAATCCAAGCCCAGCTTGTCTGTGTAGCTGATTCATTTATCTTATCATTTTCTTTTTCATTATTTACTCTTGTACATATAATTTAATTTTCTTTTGTTCCCAGTTCATTGTTCATAAATCATCATTTTTGGTTTAAAATGATTATGAAAGGCTTGGAGAAGGCTTTCTAGACTGTTTCTCATTTTCTTGCATTTCGTTCATACTTTGTTAATCATAGTTCAATTTTTAATATAACAAACAATCGTTAAAAAAATTACTCAACGTATCTTTTCCACCCGGGCGAAGCCGGGTAATATTGCTAGTAAATATACCAGGTGTCCCAAAAATGACTGATGGATTTTGAAAATCAATAAGAAAAAGACTGAATGCGATAGATATGTATCGTTTGCAGCCTTATGCTTAGGGAATCAGAGAAATTTATCCCACCAAATTTCAAATTTAGTTAACATTTCTACCAAGAGATGGCGCTGCAGGCGATCTGTACTGCATGTGAGACAATTCCACGTGACATGTTTGAATTTTTGCCTGAGACTGCGCCATGTTGTTGCAGCAAATGGGGGTTACATTGAAAATGTCATTGTTTAATTTTTTTCAACAGTCCTTGCAACATTTTCATACCGGTTTTTATTTTTTCATAGTTTTCAGCACCACCTGTGGGTGAAAATGTTAACTAAATTTGAAATTTGGTAGGATAAAATTCCCTGATTTCCTAAGCATAAGGCTGCAAACGATACATATCTATCGCATTCCGTCTTTTTTTTATTGATTTTCAAAATCCATCAGTCATTTTTGGGACACCCGGTATATATACTGTATATCAGGAAAACTACGAGTAAAGAATAAATTTCAAAATACTAGGCATAATGTTTGACTCTCACCTCAGCTTTAGGTACATATTGAAGTGCTGATTCTATCTCTTGGTTTTTCTACAAAAAGACTAAGGAAGATCCTAAGCATTAGAGAACTTATCCTGGTCATTAAAAGTAAAGTGATACCTACTATTAACTATGCCTGGTCCTCAACGTCGAAAGTAATGGTCAATAAACATAAGATTTCCGGTAATAGAACTACAAGAGCGCCCATTTCCTAGAGCAACTATGATGAATACATCATTGAACAATGCAATAAGGATTACCTATACGCTTTATCTTACAGATCGTTCCCAACGCAAATCTGAAAGAGCTACTGTATACAGAGTGACTCAGACCCCCCCGTACCAGGTGTTTTTCTTGAAAAATACGCATGATACAAGAAATAAAATATACGTGTTTAATACTTTAAAAAAAAACTATTCTATGATACAGAACTCGACCATTCACCCCACCCCCTGAGGGTGGGGGGGGGGGGGCAACTTTGAAATTCTAAATAGGTAACCCAATTTTTAATGGTATTTACAGATTGTACACAACATTTGAGAAATGTTTTATTCTTGGTGTTATTTTCAATTGATCCAACCGTTTTTTCTGAAAATGTGGAACTTAATTACTGAACCCAATTTTATTGATGAAGACAAAGAGATAGAGGGTGGGTCTTACAGACATTCCTATTCTACTTTTTGGTGTTCTTTAAGAATCCGAACTCAGAATTTCGAAAATCCAAAATGTTTTGTTGTTGTTGAGGTGCCTTCCTCATTTTTGAGGGTGGATATGATATGTCGTGTGTTAAAGCGTATATCATATATACGTTGGGGCTGATACTGCACAAGGGCCTCAAGAATCAGGTGCAGATGAAATGATGATAATGAAAAGGGACAAACGCAAGCATCCATGCCCTCGGCTGGATTCGAACCCGCGACTCTTTGGTTTCGAGAGCGGAGAGACCTGCGCCTTAATTCTCTCGGCCACCGAGCCGGCTGAAATGTTTTAGTACACAATTTTTAGTTTAGAACGGTCGGATCAACTGAAAAAAACATCAAGAGTAAAACATTAGTCAAATGTTGTGTAAATGTTGTGTAAAACATTACGCAATTTGAAAATACCATTAAAAATAGGGGTTCCTATTTAGAATTTCGAAGTTGCCCCTCCCCCACTCTCAAGGGTTGGGGTCGGGGATCGAATATACAATGTTCGGCATTCTCGGCATTCCTCGAGAGCCACTTCCCATACAATGCCATTAACACTTGGAAATCGATTATCAGTTGCCCAACAAGGAATTGCATTAACCACAAGCTGATGCACCTAAGTTAATCTCTGACAAACTTTTCGCTTTGCAATCGCAGAGTAGGGCTATCCCATCTAAATGTAAAACTGTCAAATATTACATTAATGATATTAGTTTAAAAAATGGAAGGAAAAATTCTGCGACCTAGATTCTAATGTCTCTACCAAGTGGCCTATCGCAGACACTGTACAGACACTGGAAAGCCCAATGACAGGGCGGGAACCTTGTTCACAGCTCGGGAATTTCTCCTTCCACCTTTTGAAATAAAATCATTACCTGATGTTTGGAGAATTAGCTCCATTTCTCATTCATTATTTTCCAGATATTATATTGCTGGGTTTTTTTTTCTAATCATACCCCACTAAGGATGCTTCTCCAGTTATTAAATAAATAAATAAATATTGGTAAATGCAATACAATGTCAAAAATTGGGAACACTTTATAGAATTAACACTTTATACCACATAATCTTTTACGTGATTTAATAACACTGGTCAACAACATTTTTGCTATTGGTATAGTAACTACCAAGTTCTAGATAGTTGATACAAGCCCGTTTATTTCTATTCATGGTAATCCTAAAACTTTTTAACATGAATTTAGCATCATTATTAAGGGGGTTGGATACCTTTTTATTACAGCTTCCAGTGAACACTAGATGGCATTGTTTTTCATAATGCTATAAACTTCCCAATGTGGACCATATCTAGATCTGAGTGGATGGATTGGTTTTTCACCGTCCTTCTGTCCAGCTGGGCAATGGTCCTCAGGGTAACATTCTGGCATGACTGTAGCTCGCTCCATCTGCTTCTACAGATAGTCGCCCACGCAGGCATGCCATAGAGGAGTATGGTCCGAATAATCGACTTGTAAAGAAGTAGTTTGTTATCGATGCTGAGGGTGCTGTTGCGACCTAGGAGAGCTATGAAACTGTACTTAGCCCTTTTTGCTTTGTTCAGAGCGTAGGTCACGTGACGATTCCACGAGAGTCTTGAGTCGATGATAACGCCAAGATATTTGTAGTTGTCTACCCAGTCCAGTTTCTTATTGAATAGAACAAGAGAATCTGGGGGACGCTTGAACTTTCTGTTGAAGTACATAGCCTTGCACTTTCCGACATTAAGGTTCAGCTTCCAGCAGTTAAACCAGTGTTCGAACATCTTCAAGGCGTGCTGTAGACGAGTGATAACGCGAGCCGGCTTGTGTGCCCATGTCATAATGGCAGTATCGTCAGCACAGAAAGATAGATTACAATTTTCGGGGTTCGGGAAATCATACACAAAATAAAAATAGCACGGGCCCGAGGACAGAACCTTGAGGGACACCGGCCTTTACAACACGGGGCGTAGATAGATTTTCACTAACTTTAGCTTGGTAGGACCTGTCGGTGAGAAATGATTTCACCATCAAACTCAAATCGGAAGGAAACCCGTCTCTAATCATCTTACAGATAAGGCCCCCATGCCACACTTGGTCAAAAGCTTTACTGACATTGAGGAAAACCACTCCGCAGTACCTGGAAAGGTTCAAGGGGGTGCTCAGGTCTTCTACGAGCCTCCATATCTGCATCTGACAAGAGTGGTTGGCAAGAAAGCCAAACTGATCTTTCCGAAGTAGATCATTGGCCAGACAGTGTTCTTGGAATCTGACGAGGATCGTTTTCTCCAAAACATTAGACACTGAGGGGAGCAAACTAATAGGTCGATAGCTCGAGGGAATTGCTGGATTTCGTCCCTGCTTGAGGATACTCAAAACAATAGATTGTTTCCAAGATGCAGGGAAGTAAGAAAATTTCCAGCAGTCGCTAATGATATTGGTAAGAAAGTCAGTAAAGTTCTTTGGGAGATTCATAAGGGCGTTATTGCTTACCTTGTCTCTTCCTAGAGCCGTCTTCTTTTTCAGTTTACTTATGATGGTGCCGATCTCTCCGGCCTCGATGATGTTCTTCGTTAAATGCTGCGGGGTTTCATCAAAGTTGACAAGACCATCTTCCAAACGCTGAGACATGATTTGGCTCTCGGGATTGTTGTTGATAGGAGTGACAAACTGCATTTCCAGTGAATCTGCAATGACTTGAGCCTTGTCCTGATCAGCTTGCACATGGTCACCTTGTGGGGTACGGAGTGGAGGAAGCGTATCATTCTTCTTCTTCTTCTGTAAAGCTCTGACCTTACTCCAAATAGAATTGTCGCGAGCCAACAAGCTTTTGAGTTTGTCATTCCATCTAGCGTCGCGAAGCTCTTTTATATCCTCTTGGACTCTTCGCACTAGCCTGTTGTACTTGGTTTTGAGCCAAGTTCACGATAGCGTTGCCATAGTCTACGAGTCCTGTTTCTTTCAGCAATTAGGCGTTGGATTCCAGGAGTGAGTTGGATTCGATGAGGAGGTTTATTCTCTGATGGATAGTTACTAGCTTCTATGGCAATGTTAATACATGTGGTGATGTCTTCAACACGTTGATCGATGTCCTCCGTACAGTACGCAACGTCGGGATGGCAGCCATAGTCCTTAAGAATATCTTTGTAGAGCTTCCAGTCTTGATGATGTATGACTTCCTCTCGGAAATTTATGTCAACATTGTCAAAGTTCAACGCCACAGGCTTGTGGTCAGAAGAAAGGTCATCAATTGTGAAGATATTGTATGGTTTGAAGAAACCCTTCAAGAGCGAGATGTCCAAAACGTCACTAGTAGGGGAGTGGTCGCAGTAGTAGGTGTCCTCCACAGGTCCAGCAGCGATGACGTCATCTTTTCCTTGTATGTACCTATACAGAATCATGCCGTTGTAGTCAACGATATAAAATCAGTAGATCGCTTATGTGGCCGCCATCTTTGGGGCAATTTAAAGGCGGCGAAAAGTGGAACTAACCTCTATTGTTAGTGTAGGCGCCATTATTGTGGTTGGCAGAACAACATCGCCAGCCAAAGCGCCATTACTATATATCCGCTTTGTCGCCAGCTGAGAAAGCACCCCCCCCCCCCCACCAACATCACGCTTGTAGTCTGAAATTTCTTAAGCGACCTCTCCCAAATTTAGAAGCTTTTTAATAAATGCGATATATAATTTCATAAATAACTCTAAACAATCATTCTGGTATCACTGAAACGACGGTAACATGGTTGAATATCGACATCTTTTATGTATCAACAACCACGATATAAAAAATGACCAGGATTTTTATATGAGAAAAACATTCTAAGACGCAGAAAGATAAAAACCCACCTGTGAAAGGTCAGTGGTGAACCTTTAATAAATCTATTACTACAATTTAAAGCTGGACAAGAAATCGGCATTGAGTTTTACTGTGTTTGTCTACGCAAACTTCTAACGTAAACATACGATGAAGGCCATTTTTTGCCAACCAAAGCAATGGCCGACAGGCTTTCAAATGGGGACGCGTTGGTGGCGCTGAAAGCAGCTCATGAGATATCTACGCATTTCATATCGTTGGTTGTAGTTCTGGAGTTCCAGCTTGGGTGTTTGGCATTTAGGTCACCAGCCAGGACGACTGGAGTGTCACCACTGAAGAGTTCATCAAGCTCGCTAATGTCAAGATAATGTTTAAGTAAATTGTAGAGCACCACGAACTTCACTTCACCACAGGAGACGTCATTGATAATGATGGAGGCCGATTCCATACCTGCATAAGACTTGGAGACTAATTCTTGGTGTTGAATTCCCTTCTTAATGATGATCGCAGCGCCCCCAGAAGCACATCTTGCAGCATTTGAAGTCATTCGATCCTTACGGTACACACAATAAATCATTACCGAAGATTATAATCAATCTTCAATATGAATCCGGAAAACTGTATTTTCCCTCAAAGGCCCATGACCTCTATGGAGACTGATAAATAACGTTAAGGAGTAACATAAACATAACAAACACAAGACAGATTGTTTGTTCACAATGAATATTTCAGATCTGTAAAACTCAAAACAAAATATTTTACTTTAGACACAAACACCTGCATGATTGCAAATCATTGATGGTTTGGGTTCACAGCCATGATGCACAGTTCACAGCTTCCTCGATTGTTGCTGATTATGGAGCAACGCATGCCTCTGGCTGAATGCCAAATATCTTTTGGTGTTTGGGAAGGATTTTTTCTTTTCACAACCAATCCCTGAATACTTTTGTATTTTCTCATGGTGTCCCCATAGGGCAATGAATAGTTTATTTGTTCATATGTAAAAAAATAATATTTCTATCTTGTCACATACATTATTATCACTACATGTATTTTATAATTGATGCTCTCACTCATAAAATACAACGTTTCTTCAACAACTACCCAAAAGTTTAATTTTCTTCAGTACCTTTACTACAACTTCTAATAAAATAAATTGAACATTATATAATTTTTGAAAACTTAGGAGGGAGAGGTCGAGCGCAGCGTTACGTAATTATCGAGGCAGGGTGCAGACGTGCGTTACGCGTGCGTTACAAGGGGGATGGGGGGGGGGGGTTAAAAACGAGCCAATTTTGTGTTACGTAATTTATGGACGATCCCTTACCAGGGAGTGGACATTTTCATAAGTACTTCAAAGAATGAAATTTTCGCAACTCTTCAGTAGCAGATTCACCATTTTAGCAAATCAATTTTACCAGCAAAGCACGTTCAGGAAGTGTCAAGTTATATTCGCTGACATTCTAAACAGGTATAACTTTGGTTCACATAATCAAAATTAACAAGTTCCAGTATTCAATGAATAGTTTTTCTGCCGCGAGATACGAAATGTTAACTTTAATTTGAGACACCCTGTAACATAATTTCATTTAACAAAATAAAATTATTAATTAAAACTTCCCTCGGCTCTTCAGAGGAAAGTTCATCAAGGGAAACAGAGTGTTGAGATTATCTGTAAAAAAGTTGATGAAGATTTGAATATTACTAATCGGATTAATCAAAGCTCAATGGTCTGAAAATCCTAAAAATACATAGTTTCAGGTGCTCACCCATCTTCAGTGAACATGGAGAAAAAAATTATTTGTAGCAAATTCATCCGTAATAAAAAGAAAAGAAGTTTTCGATTAATCATTAATCAAGGCCTGTGGTAAATTAGAAATTATGCAAAGAATATATTCGAATATTCTTTGAAATAAAACTTGAAAGTTAAAACTAAAGGATATGCCGCATTTTCTGCGGAGATGGTTTTTCACACACTTTTTCAGTTTTAGTAGCTCAGAGCTAAGTGTAAAAATAGCCAGAAATTTAACGATTTAATGGAAAACGCATAAAATGCGAAGAATGACATTGATGAAGAGGAATGGAAGCAGTTAAGTCTATAAGGAAATTGAAACTTTTAATGCTTTTTTAATAGTAAATCTCGACAAGAATATTTTCAACGCGGTTCATCTGGTTTGGCAACTGTATCAACTGTTATTAATATTGATAACAGTCATCGATTGGATTGATGGTAACTTGGTAACACATCTTAATGAATATTTTAGCTGCAGTAAAAGCATAGAGGAGAAATAAGAGTATGAGCTTCATAATTGAAGGGCTGAAGCGTCAAACGTGAAAACCCACAAAATGACACAAATGGAGTTATCATGTTTATGAGCTCCAGTGATATGATTTGCACTTAATGAAATAGTGAATAAAGTATATTTGTTGTTCAGATATGGCATATTGCATACCCAGAATAGCGATGACCCACAATTTCATGTTAAATATGTTATATAGAACATGACACCAACCTCTGTTACGCGTGTCTTTTTTACAGGAGAAAAGGGGAAGGAAGAATTCCGCGACATAGTCACTGGTTCTAGTCCAGGTCGAGGAATATTTCTTTCCTTTTCTATTTGTAATTGTGATATATTTGAAGAGTTTCTTCAGTTATATTATGATCTTCTCTATGAATATCCTTGGTGATTACATACAGAAACAGAGTGAAATAAAAAGTATAGAGAAAAACGAGGAAAGTGGTTTGTCCAAAAAAAAAAAAAAAGTTAAGTAGACAGCTTATGGTAATGCGCAATCATCTTTTTTTCCTATGCTCTAGTTGAAAAGGAATGTAAGAAAGAATTGAAAACATTAACGCAAGTAAGTCAGAAAACGGAAGATAGAAATGCCCCGCCGTATAAGATGGTTATATGTATAATTATAAAGCAAAAGAAATGGGAGTCTTCTAAGTATACGGTTTTGAAAAATGTAATGCGGTTACTCGCACTATAAAATTTCATACCTTTTGAAAGATATGCATTACAACTGCTAAATGTGCAACAGAATAAGAAACACAACTCATGAAGGCTTGTTCAAAAGAATTAGTTTGAAGTATCTACACTGAACGACCAATTTATTAGAGACACCCCGCTAATAGCGTGTTGCGCCTCCTTTAGCGAAGAGAACTGCCTGAATACGTGCTGGCATGGATTCAACAAAATGTTGAAACCGTTGCGGAGCAATAGCAGCCCAGACTGACATCACAGCGTCCCGTAATTGATGGAGGTTGGGCGGGAGTGTGGGAAAGCGTCGGATGGTTCTCTCCACTTCATTCCATAAATGCTCGATCGGGTTGAGATCGGGCGACCCAGCTGGCTACTGAAGCAGGTGGAACTCCGCGTCATGTTCCTCGAACCAGTTCCAAGACCATTCGAGCACGGTGACAGGGAGCATTGTCCTACTGAATCTGTCCGTCACCACCAAGGAACACAGCCATCATGAACGGGTGCACCTGATCGGCAACAATGTTTTAAGTAGTTTGTTGCATTCAGGGATGTGTCTACGGATATCAGAGGACCCAGTGTGTCCCAAGAGAAGACTCTCCAGACCAGCACTCCTCCTCCACCCGCCTTACGGTTGTCTGCTACAGGATGGGTCCATGGCCTCGTGCTGTCTGCGCCAGATGCGCATTCTGCCGTCCGCTTGATGAAGTAGAAACCGCGATTCGTCGGACCAGGCGACCTTCTTCCACTCATCCAGTGTCCAGTGGCGATGCCTTTGTGCCCATAGCAGGTGCGCTTTCCTATTTTGCGGTGACAGCGACGGTACCCGTACTGGCCGCCTGTTGTTAAACCCAGCTCGGTGCAAGCTGCGCCGCACCGTGTGCTCCGAAATGGGTTGGGATGCTCCCTCATTGAACTGCGCTGCAATTTGTTAGGCTGTTCCCGTCCTGTTACTGTGGATGATTCGTGCCAGTCGCCTCGTTCATCCACGGCCCTGTTTCGTCCGGAGTTGTTTGTTGGAGGTTGTTTTTTGGCAAAACTGCCATTCACGGAATACCCTTGACATTGTTGCACGGGAAAACCCGAGGAGGTTCGCGGTTTGCGAAATGCTCAACTGCGCCCGTCGAGCTCCAACGATCATGCCTCGTTCAAAGTCGGTCAAATGCTTGGATTTACCCATATTCAGTTCACTTCTGCTACTGACTGCAACTTGTGATACAGTAGCCGGTTTCACGATTTGAAACGGATTGAAAAAACGGTTTAAAAATAAACCGTTTAAGTGGGTAAAACCGTGAACAAATGGTTTAAGCTTTACAATTTTAAACTGTTTATTTCTTTACGGAAATTTGACTGCAGAGGGAGCTGGTTGTTATAACCATGGCAGCCTCCTTGAGTATAGTGTACATGTGTGATTACAACTACAAAACATGTTTTAACAATTTGATTTTTTTAACGACATGATTTACTTTACCTGATATTTGCCTAAATATGGAAATCTAACAATATAATTCGCAATTGCGAGCTCTTCATCCAAATCCCAAGCTCTGATCCGACGCCGCTTCAACGAAGCGTGGTCAGTCATGTTTTTTTTTTCTCAAAAAAACGAGATGTTGCAAAAAAAACGACGGAAAAAACGACGTTGGTGTCGTTTTCGTTTTATCCGTTTTTTCCCGATCGTTTAAACAAAAACCGGTTTTTCTTTCGAAGCGTGAAACCGCCTAGTGATTCCCTTTTATACACCGATTCGGCCAGTTCCATTGTTTGGGTGTCACTGGGAGGCCGATCCATTTTCGGTAAAAGGTGTCTCTAATAAATTGGTCGTTCAGTGTATTTCAAGGCATGTTCACAACCATCTGTAGCTCGATCACAATCGAAAGGGCACCGAATTTGATAAGGGGACTAAAGACGACACGGAAAGAAGGATTCCGCGGACAAAAATTGCAATTCTAAACATCGCCGATAACGGAAAACGTTGCGCTGTGCAGTGTAATAAAAGAATTACAAAAATAAACAGACAAATGAATAACAAAGACGAAGTTGAAGTGAACCATCAAGTTTTATTCAGCACATTCTTTTCCCAAGTAATGCGCGCTTAGATAATGTAAGACTATATTTAGCTCAGCCAGAGTCGATAGATAAGACGTATATTTAGCTCTGGCTATACTTCGTCCAACAAGAGAAAAACAGGGTGTGTTTCCGGTCTGATATCGACTACTCACTCATCCGCAATGCTTTGTGGGATCTCTCCTTACAAGTCAATTTGTAATGGCGACGCCCGTGCAACAACTCTTCAGCCAAACAAGGAAAAACTATTCCCAGCCAGGCTAGGGAGATTTGTGTGGAACGTATTTTGCTACTTTAAAGGAAAATAGTGTTTTAAAAGCTCATCTGCTTTTATAGAAGAAACTTCAAAGGCAACGCAAGTTTCTTTTTCTTGCGTTCGAACAATTGTTCAAGAAGGAAACGAAGCGTCTTCATGCGAAGCTACCACCCCCCCCCCCCTCTCCTCGCTTTTCGACTCCTGGAAAGAAAAGGCCCAGGGAATCTCGAACAACGATATATATAAAATTGAGTTAAAAGATAATTTTATGAAGGGTACAACATTTTTAATTATAATTAAAGCAAAGCAATTGAATAATATTAAAGCTTCTGCTGTAATATTATAAAGCGCTTCTTCAATGAGACATGAGACAGAAGTGATTAAGCGCATGAGGCCCCCTTTCTCTGATTGGCTAATCTGAAACTTCCTGTGACACACCCTGTTTTTCTCTTGTTGGATGAACTATAAGCTGGTCATCGGATTGTGTTTCGGAGAATTTCCTATGTCTTTATAGCCCGAATTACTGGCGCTGTTGTCACCTACGTAGTCGAGAATTGCATTTATAGATATTTACTCGTTTTACGCACATTCTCGACTACGTAGACTACAACAGGGCCATCTTTTTTCCTAATGGCAATGTTTGGAACTAACAATTTTTTTCGCGGAATTCTTCTTACAGGTTGATATTATTTCTCCTTTTAAATTCGACGCCTATTCAAACTCCGGTTGAGATAGCGAGCTATAGATGGCTCTGAGTAATGTCCGTTTAATTACAGACACTATACAGATACACTAACTTGCCAAAAGTCATGAGACACCTTTATTTTACAAAAAAAATGAGGCATTTCCATGCAATTTAAATGTTGTCATCCATCCCAACACTGTACAACAGAGGTCGCTTGCATGCTCTAGGAATGGATCGATATAGCACATTTCGGAGCTCGAGAGGGGTACAATTATTGGGTACCATCTTGCAGGCAAAAGCGTTAGAGAGACATCAACCCTGCTAAACATCCCCAAATCATCCGTTCAAAACGTCATCCGGGCGTGGAAAGATAAGTGTACGACAAGTTTCAGCCCAGGACTGTGAAGACCCAAGATTATGTCGGCCAGAGACCGAAGGGCATTTTAGCAGGGTGGTCAATGCAAACCGTAAAACATCGGATGATGGACGGACAATATCCTTCACACAGTCTACTGGGACAACTGTAATCACCAGAACTGTTTCCAGGGAACTGCAATCAATAGTTTCCAGAGTTTCTTGCAGAGCTGCGGCCCACACACCCGACATTAGCACCTGCAGTGCAGCGAGGAAATTGCAATGGTGCAAGGAGAGACGTCATTGGAATCTGGAGCAATGGCGGATAGTTGAATAAAATGACGAGACGCAATACACCATCTGGCAATCGGATAGAAGGAAAATTGAGTACGGCCAATGCCCGGAGAACGTCATCCTTAGTGCCCACAGTGAAGTTTGGCGAAGGTTCAGTGATGGTGTGGGGTTCTTTTCGTGGTTCATTCTGGGTTCAATCATTTCTATGCCTGGTCATCTGAACGCAGAGTTACCAGAACATCCTGGACAACGCCGCGCTCTTTGCTCTCTGGCAGCACTTTGGAAATTGCGTTGTTCTCTTTCAACACGATAACGCACCTTGTCACAAAGCAAAGGTTGTAGGCAGATGGTTTGATGAAAAGGGGGTGCAAGAATTTGACTGGCGTGCACAAAGCCCCGATCTCAACCCATTGATCATCTTGGGATGTGTTGGAGCGTCGATTGCGCGCAGGAGCGGAGCGCCGGAAAAATATCAAAAAGAGGCTGTGATAGCACCAAAAAGGTGGACCAACTAGATACTAACACATACATTTTTCTAACTGTTTCCATTAAATTGGCGGTGTCTCATGACTTTTTGCAAAGTAGTGTACCTCTAGATTATGCAACGTTCTATCAAAATCTATGAACATTCTAGTCGCGATGTTGCCCACGCAATACATCCATGAGTGATTATGAATGAATTAAGGAGAAAGAACACAAGGAAAAGGGAGTACAGACTTTGAATGGAGTTATACTGATTCCTTTGAGATACCTTTTCCTAACCGGTGACAAAAGATGGCGGGTTAATTGCCTAGGGAACTCAAAAATGGTTCCGTACAATGTATTCTTTTGAGTAGCTGATATAGTCGCGTAAAAGTCTGTTTACCTTTGAAACGATTCAAGGAAGCCTACCTGAATACAGAAGAAAAGAAAGGAGGTCTGGCTCTTCTGTTGATGAATGTAACAAGACAAGCCTTTCATACAAGATGCTTAACGGTAACGGTACCAACTTCTTACGTTAAGAAAATTCTAGTTTATTGCCTGAAGATGGGTTTTGATTTATGTTAGATAAAGATAAACCCCCGCTGCACGAGAGCCACTTCTGAGCTACGTTCATTGTTCCAAGGAATCTGGTTTTGACGACAACGACACGGAGCACAGTCAACGCCTCCTATAAAGAAAGCCTCAGCACTGAAACGTCATACATTGTTACATCATCATAGGTCGACCAAATTTAGAGCTTATTATTGGTAGAAATGCGGTTAACAAAGGACGAAGTATGATGATGTAACAATGTATGACGTTTCAGTGCTGAGGCTTTCTTTATAGGAGGCGTTGGCACAGTCCTGTTGCCCAGCGGAGTTCGAGAAACTTCGAACCTCTCCGACGAATGCCATTGCGAAGGAGCCCCTGCGGAGATGAAAACTGAGAGATGTGCCAACTTAATAGATGTAAACTATCGTAAGCTTAAAATCAACTAACAAACAACAATAAATATCTTTACCCTTACCCTTCTCAATCCGAGACAATTAACAATTTGGAAAGCTCGGAACGATGATCCCCAGTAAGAAAAACTATCTTCAAGTTTAAGTGGTTTAAATGACAAGGAACTATGACGTTAAATGATAACTTAATCGTCCTTTAGAGTAGAATAGTCGAAAGCAAGATAAAAGCAGTCATCGTGACAGTCATAATGACAGATTTTTTGTCCTTTATAGAATTGGAGTGTCAGATTGTTGATGCGTAAACGAGAACTCTTTAAACCTTTTAAGAATTTTTTTTATTTCCGAAGAGTCGATGCGGAAAGGCCGTCGCGCCTTATAGCCCGCAATATAGGGAATGAATTATGAAAACTGGAGATAACTTATGAGAAAGAAAATCTGGGATTATGATCCGTTTGTTGTGGGTGACCATAGACAAGTGTCATGGGTAATCTCTTGAGAGATGGCAGTGGAAGATTGTAAATGATATAAACGGATTAAAGGTAAAGAATAAGTAAATTTTATTGATGGAAAAATAAAAATATACCTTAGGCTTAATTTAAACATAAACTTATGCATAAATTGTAAAGATAAATAATGTAGAGATAACGTTGATACACATACTTAGCAGCACTAAGAAAATCTATCACACTATCACTGAATAATTATTAAAACCGATAGTTAGCACACACCTGAATTTTCAAAACACATTGGCTTTACGTTTTAGCTATTCAGTATCAGAATCAATAAAGATTTGTAGAGCACACTGGGTAGCTGTTTCTGCTGAAACGGTGCACGGAAATTACACAAGTTGAAGCAACCAATATGTAGAACATCAACTTTATGTCATACACAATAATGGTCGAAGAAACGTAAGAGGACACGTTTAAAGAAGACGAATCCAATGGTCGAAGTAAGCAGAATGAATGTCTCGGTCGGGTTTACTAGTCAGACATCGGGATTGTCACGTACACTACATGATCAAAGGAGTTGGGACACCTGTTGCTCTACCGTAAAGCCGCAAAAAGCTTCAATCAGTAGTGTGTAGGACCACCCCGAGCTGCTATCACTGCCTCCACCCTACATAGCATACTGTCCACAAGTTTACGGTATGTATCCACAGGTATTGACCTCCATTCCTCGAGGAGTGTCGTGGTCAGTTTCTGGACAGATGTAGGGCGAACCATCCTGGATCTCACACGTCGTTCCAATTCGTCCCAAAGATGTTCGATGGGGTTGAGATCAGGACTCTGGGCGGGCCAATCCAGTTTTTCAACCCGCATTTCGTCAAACCAGTCGGATATGGATCTTGCTTTGTGGCAAGGCGCATTGTCGTGCTGGAAGAGGAACGGCCCGTCACTTCGGTTATCCAGAATGGTCCTGTAGCCATCAGCATTGAGGTTTCCGTCCACCTTGATGAGCGGGCCCAGTCCACTCCAGGAGTAACACCCCAGGTGTTCACAGGGGTGTCCCAACTCCTTTGATCATGTAGTGTATTTGCTTACGGATACGCTGTAACTGAAGTAAAGGATACAGCTCGTTAGGTTAATGCACTAAAAGCTTTGAATCTCGTCACCACACTGAACGTTGGAAATAAGACGCAGAAAGATTTATTATCATATGAACGTCTAAGTTCGTAGTAGGAGGGTCGGAAGGTTTAAATTATGTCAAACCCGAGTTCTCTTTGAATATAGTCATTTAAACTATAAGGCCACAGTCCTCGTATCTCCGACTGATATCCAAGTTTATAATAACGTTAACTCCGCGAATGCTTGTTCCGCGGTTCGGACGCTAACGAATAATTGAAATTGCGCCGATGATATAAAGTTCGTAGTTGAAGTTGAAGACCAACGCGGAAGCTTCGGAACTGTTAATTTCTCGCACTTAGAAAGAAAAGGAATAGAAGTGCTCATCTCGCCACGTAGGCAAACATCCGAGTTCGTTGTAGCGGAGCTCTCCTCGTTGCACTCGCCTTCTCTGCATCGGAGCTCGGCACTCGAGATGCACTTCGGGGCGCTTATAATCCTTGGCACTTTTCCGCCCTGCTCTCTAGGTATTGCAAGACCTTTCTGCCATCGCTGCCTCGCTCACGTCCATTCCCGACGACTCCTCTATAACGTCTGCCTCGATCGCGTTTTCTCACGTTGGCCTCTCGAAATTCCCGCTCTCGTCTCTCATTGGTCTCCTGCGCTTGACGTTGTTGACGACGGGTATTTCGTCGGTCCCTTCTCCATTTCGAACCATAGAAGTAACGAGTATGGAACTGACCGACGATGTTATCGGAATTCTGGATGGCGTCTGAATTCCGTGACAATAAGCAAGATAAAATGTGATTCATTGGGTCTACAAATAAAACTCAAGCGGTGGAGGAAGAAAGAATATGGAACTGTAGAGAACCTTAACTTTAAACTTACCTGTTATTTCTTATTACTTGTTTATGTATCCAATTAATTTTTTTTTTCGGAGAAATTTTAATTTTCTTTTCGAAACCGTTCTTGCTTTCCTATATTTATTACTTGATTAAGAATTGTCACCAATTTCGTCGTAATCGAGGTTTGGCTCAAGAATAATTTAAAGGGAGTTAGCATCAAGATTTATCTTACATGTAAAGAGGTGGGCCTTGCATCCTTTGAAACGTTACATCATATGAATATGTACGTCTTTCCAATAAAAACACATTCATATCTGCTCTGTAAATCATTCAGAGAAGTAATTGCATAATTTTCTCAAAGCCTTTGTCATATAAACAAGGAATCAAAGAATAAGGAAACCATAAATCCACACAAATATTTTTAAATGTGTATCATCCTACTTTTGTGTAAATTCTCGACCTTCCCAATTCTTGTAACTCGATGATAAAAGAGGTATAGCCTCCAAATAAACATTCGACTCCTTAAACTACTTCTGTATGGATTTGTAGTTTCTTTGTTCACATTCTGAACAGTTTGTCCATAGTGTGAGGTTTCTATTCTTTGCCTAACCTTTGCCATGTTTTACGCCCGAACCTTTCAATTCTGTCAAAAATTGATATTAATGTAAAGGAAAATTTATTTTTTCCTATTACAATGTAAATTTATTTTCTTAATCAAATTAAGCGTTTTTTAATCTTGAATTCTAATGGTACAACAACTTATACGGAGGGTTGATTCAGATAAAATGAGACGACTTTAAACGCCGCGTATGACTTTGACGGAATGTGATTTGCATGACTCGTCCACTATTCATGGGGATTAGCTTTGTATACACTTGTTGCTGTTATTTGGGACATTTCGTGCTGAAATATGGCTTCCAAAATCACAGCTTTTTGGGAAGGGTATATGTTTGGCCTTTCCGACGCTAACTTTAGTCTTTCGTGCATTGTGGAATTATGCAAACGAAATGGTATTGTGGTATCCAAAGCTACTGTGGGTCGAATAATCAAAAAGAACAAATTGCGACCATATAATGAACGTGGACGAGCAGAGTAGCAGACTGTCGGCCAGGCACGTGCAGGAGATGACACCAACAAACCCAGGACAATTTACTATCGCGAAAGAGGGGGCAAGGCCAGGTCCGATTTTGTCCGAAGGTGCAAGGAAAGGTTTTCAAAGGGCTTCATGGTGGTTGCCGGATATTGCTCACGTGGACTGCTCACGATTCGTCGAGTTCCTGGAAACTGTAAAATCAGTGCTGCTTACTTCCAGAGTAATGTAATGGACCACATATATCGGCAGGATATCCCACGTCTGTACCCTGGTGAGCAATCAAAAGTTTGGGTCCACATGGACAAGGCATCACCGATGGATTTCTGTGGTTTTGGTCTCCTGAAACGACGGCTCGGAAGTCGCCGACTAAGAACCGTTGATGGGCTATGGAAAGTGTGTCATCAGGTGTGGAACGAACTTCCCATGGAGTCCCTCAAACTCAGCCTACTTCAGTGGAAATTACGGTGCCGGGCGATAGTCCAACAACGTGGCTCTCACATCGAACACGACCGATGGTGGCGCCATGGTATTACACCATCGTAACAGAACTGCAAAGTCGTCTCATTTTATCTGAATCAACCCTACTTTGTCCGTAGGGTCGTATGCAAAAATTTAATCGTCCGTTTATCAGTAAAATACAATAATATTTTTTAAAACCGTTTATGAATCCAATAAACAAAGTTTAATAGTGCATATAATAAGTAATATAAAGAGATATGTATTATTTAAATTTATATACATCTTGCGGCTTTAATTTGAAATTTACTCATTGGTGTAAAACGAACGGTGGATGTTCGCCTTGAAACCTGTGATTACACCATTAACTGAGGTCTGTTGAGATGGATTTGATGAGATGTCAAAGATAATCATCTCTTTTACAATTGTTAATTGGGCGGTTCAGATCGTATTGTGGAGGAAATTTTTTTCCAGTTCCCCTCACTTTCTCTCTAGGGGTCGAGCTCGGGTCTTGATCCCAAAGGAGCAACGCCGCTTGGGGAACTCGTCCACGTTTATTGATTTCTCGCTCTAAAACTTTCTCGCTGGAAATGGTCGCTTGGCTTTGAGCTTGTGTTGAAGCCCATTTTTCAATTTTCCAATATCCTTAATTTGCTACTCTCTTTAAAATCCCTTTACCCTAGAGAAAGTGGTCCACAGAAAGTGAGAATTAATTTTTATAGCTGCATGTTTAAGGCCATAAAATGTATCTCTTTTTATGGCTATAAAATTATCAAAGGCAAAAAAATTATTGCATAAAGGAGGAATCAATTTGTGAATGTAATTTTCAAATAATATTATAAATCTTTTAAAATCGTTAAAATGATGTTTAATCAATGTAAACTATACATCAAGTGACGATGTAAATATCTCAAGAATATTTTTAATGATGAATGGACTCCCTCTTAATTTAATATGATTTAACTCGCTTTCAGAGTAATAGAAAAAGTACGTAGGTCGCTCCGAAAGTAATGTCTCCTATTTCTTCATGTTGGTTCACGACGTCAAAGGCAAATGAATGCTGCTTGTGTAATAGTAGGGGTTGAACTCTACTGCCACGCACAGCAATAGAGAGGCAGTTTCTCAGACTGCCTCTAACACGGAAGTGAGTATGTGAAGCAAAAGTGAGTAATTGAATTCCTCCATGCGGAAAACATCGCAACCTTTGACTTGACAGTCATCAACGTTTGCTGAACTTTTACGGAGAACAGATACTGGGTGTCAGAAAGATAGGTTAGTTAATACAAAGCAAACTGCCCGGAAGTCGCTATTTTGGACCTACCATCAGCATGTCAGATAAAAGAAAAAAAGGTCGTTTTTAAACTAATATAAGTTTACTTTTAAACAGGAATGACTGCGAGCAAACAGCGTTTCTGGTCTTCTTTTGAATTAAGCTGCGCTGGCGGGAAGTTCAAAATGGCGACTTAAAATTCAAATTCTAACCTAGAAAAATTATCCAAAAATATTGTCTCTGCAAAGTGGCCAAAAGCCCCGATCAACGGATATTCCAAAGTTCGAAAAAGTAACCCTAATATTATATTTTAGTATAAATACTTATAAAAATAGTAAACATAATTAAGTTAATAAATAAAAATACACTGGGAACGTCGATTTTCAGTGGTAGTTGAGGTCCAAGAAATGTGACATCTCCAACCCCATTTTCGAAAAAATGAAAATCTGGAGTCATGTTGGGAAGAGTGGATAATAGGGCATGGCGGTTAATCGAACCGTGAATAATCGGCGCTCCAGTGTGCTAATAAATAAAGGCAGTTGTCTGAATTGATGAACCAACTCGCTAGGGATCTAACACATAGTGTGGCAACAATCATTCTTAATATTGAACCCGTTCAATATAGTAGACGAATATACTGACATGGCATATTATTAGGAACACTTATCTAATTACGCGTTGGAGGCCACCCTTGGCATTCAACACTGCCTCAATCCTACATAATACGAAATTTGCAAAAAGTTCTACAGAACCAGAAAACTGCGACAACAGCCGTCAATTCGCGTATAGTCGCTGGAGATTCACTGTCATTTCATTTACAAGGGAACCCCACATAGCCTAACCGCTTTAACAATGGAGTCCTTATATGGCTATGTATGCTGAAATTTTTTCGTAGCTTTAGATAACCACAATTTCGCACTCTCTTATTTTGCAAGCATCTATAGTAGCTTCAGATGAGTAACATATTTCAATTTGGTGGAAATCTGTGACATACATGTTCGAGGGATTCCCTTGTTAGTTTATTCTCTTTGGATCGAACAGATCTTTCAGGCTCATTTCACAAGTGGTCCATTAATTAAGTTAGGAGACTGTGGGAAAAAATATAGCACTGGGAATCAGTCCCATGCTCCACCAACCATTCTGTGACAATTCAAACCTTAGAGCAAGGAGCGTTATCCTGTTGGAATAAAGCCTGTTGATCAGGAAAGATAACCTCCTTCCACGGTTGTGCCTGATAAGCAATTATGCTGAGTTTCACTAAGCATTTAAAGATGCCTTAAAGAATAACTCCTCAATGTTGGATGAGGGTTTATTACACATTATACTTCAGATCCCAAAAAACTAAGCATAATGCACGACATTCTATTGCCGATCTTTTCTGGTTTCAGAAGTTTTTGGAAACAGACTTTACGGTATCCAAGTTTCTCATACGCCGTATTCCATGCAGATCCATAGGATATCTGAAACCTTTCACTCGCTTCTTTCAAGGAAATTTGGCGGTTTTCTCTGATTGTGTTGTTAACGTTCTCGATAATGGCTGGTGTTCCCGCTGACGCAGGCCACCCAGAACGCTGTTTATCGGCAAGGCTAACTCTTCCTTCTCGAAACATTGAACTAGTCCAGACAGTTGGCACCGTAAACTTCTACCACTTCTTCGTGAATTTTATCGGGATTCTTACCTTTTGCGAAAAGAAACCTTATAACAGCTTGCTGTTCTTCCGCTGCAGGTGATACCGACAGCCATTTGTAAAACGACTGGTAGCACGTGGTGCGCGTGCGCAGGAACAATTCTTGTTGTGCAATGTCTGTCCATGTACTCAGCTTCTTTTTGGCTAAGTTTACTTTTCCACAGTGACTATATTTCATCCTTTAAAAAATAAATTGCGTCACTTTCTGACATCCCTTCGTGATAATGGAAAATTTAATTGGTATTATATTGAAAGTTCTATTAATCCACTAATTTCTGGGATTTGTTAAAATTTAATTAGAATTAAATTAATGTTTTTTAGCCTAGTCCAATTTTTAATGAAGTCATTTCAAAAAACGACCATTATTATGTGCACTCCGTCATGACGTAAAGAATGCTATATGGCCTAACCAATCACGGAGCCCATTAAGCGGCCACTCTTAAGTGCGAAGACAGTATAGTTCCTTGTTATAGACATCCACATGCAAACGAGACAGTTCCATGATGACGCAGAGATTGATATAAGGTGGCCCGTTTTATGCCTCTAAAAATACAGGGTGACAATTATTGAGCTATATGAAATAAAAAATCAAATTTTCAAAAACTACTAACTTCAAAAATTTTATTCAACTACAGATATTCGGATCTAGTTTATGACATGTTCGATATGTTTGCCATCAAATGTGGCGCAGGCGAAGAGCAAAATTCTGCAAAATTCGATGCTTTAGATGACTTCCTGTTTCGTGCTCAGCGATGGTTCCGGGGTTATTTGCGTAAACTTTTTCTTTAAAATTGCCCCAGAAAATTGAGTCACAAGGGTTGAGATTAGGAGATTATGGCGGTCAAGCGATTCCCATTCCAGTGGCTTCTTGGTACCCCAAAGCCAGAATGCGCTCTCCAAAGTGCTCTTCCAGGACTTCAAACATTCTATTGGTTCGATGGGGTCGTGCTCTGTCCCGCATGAACCACATCGTTTCGAAATCTGGGTCACTTTGGATAACAGGGATGAGATCATTTTATAAAATTTTCAACGAAAAATGAACAACAACAACAATACGAGTGCGCATGCTCAAAGAAATCCCAACATGGCCTGCATTCCACCGCCAAATTTTAACTGAATCTCGCCAATTCTTCATCAGTTATCAAGTTTTTTTTTTTGTTTTTTTTTCATATAGCTCAATAATTGTCACCCTATAATACATTTTACCAACACGATATACATTGGGATAGGGTTATCGAATGTAATGGTGTCTAGTTCAATGAGTAAAGTCCTTTTTTGCCATGCATCCACTGTGCCTTGGGTCATTTGCAAAAGCGATTGAACTTTTTTGGTTACCTGATAGTAGGCGTATTCATTGAGATCTCTCAGGCCTGCTTTTCATTTCATCCATTTTTCATTAACTTGCGTATTTCATCTAATTAATATTAAGCTAAAATTAATTATCTAAGATATATATAATTTTGTGGAAAAATTATTCGTAAATACCAATTTAATATGTAAAAAATTAGTTCTCAAATTTCGTAATTGTCCGTTTGATATTTGAGGTCAGTTCTAAATGAATTTTAAATTTCAAGTACCTATTGTGTGATGGAGAATTAAATGCTTTGTGCTGATTGTGAAAACAAATGAAAGATTAGTTCAAAAAAATGAACTTCGCTCAGGCGGAAAATTGCGCAAAAATTATTGCCGCATATCTTTTATTGTGGACTCCAGTCAAGAATGAACAGATGTTTTAAATGATGGCAGAGACTTTTATATACAGTAATAACATCAGAACAATTAAGCTCATTATTTGGCTAGACAAAGGGTAAGCAGGCTCGTGCTGTCGTCGATTAACATCTAAATTATCTAAACGGATTTTTTCCCCCCTTAATATCTTCCTCCAAATTCCGGGATTGAATATTTAATAGCTTTAAGGAATAAAGAAAAATCTAATTTCATAAAGGAAATCTTAAACCATTAAACTACTGAGGAATTTAATTAATTTTGAATGCAAAGCATTCTTAAAGATAACTTCGAATTTCAAAAATTTTTTAAAGGCATGTCAAATTTGTTTCAGATGACCAACAAATCACAATTTTCTGATTCAAGAATACTATAATACTCTTCTCAACTCAGTAAATTCGTTCATGCATCAAATATATGAATTTTTAAATTATTTTTATTAATTTTTAAATTTATTTTTAACTAATACTTACTTTTCAAACCCGTTTATTCGTTAACATCGTGAGGGCAGCAGCCCTATGGAGGATCTCGATCGCTCGCGATTTTCTGCCATCAGGCGCATATGCTCATGTTGGGTGCCCACTTATGCTGGGTGCCCACTTAGCGCGACGATAGCGCGATCCTATCGCTTTGAGTCATATGCGCATGCGCAACAAACGCCAGGCGATCAGTTCGCTTCTCGGTGCCCACTTGCAACACCTTCTAAACTTCGAAGTTTAGAAGGTGTTGCCACTTGGCGCGACGGCCGCGTGACTGAATGCGCATGCGCTATCTACGCGATCATTTCGTTTCCCACTTCAAAATTTCGTGCTTCCAAAATCAGAATTGGATATTTCGTGCATACAGAATTGCATATTACTTGATATCTTCAATCAAATTTTCCGTAGCGATATCCGACCATCTCGAAGTAGGTGCTGCCATGATTGCATGTGCCACGTGATTCGAAACTGTTTTCTGATTGGGTGCGATGGAGTCGCGCGATCGAAAAGCTCTGGCATGCAGAGCTTTTCAATCGCCTTAGATGCGCCACAGAATCGCCCTCGTGACGTCACTCTGCGCATGCGTGCTTCTCAAAGCGATAGAATCGCGCTACCGTCGCGCTAAGTGGGCACCCAGCATTAGCGCGACGATCGCGCGATCCTATCGCTTTGAGTCATATGCGCATGCGCAACAAACCCAGGCGACCAATTCGCTTCTCGGTGCCCACTTGGCGCGACGGCGAGCGTGACTGAATGCGCATGCGCTATCTACGCGATCATTTCGCTTCCCACTTCAAGATTTCGTGCTTCCAAAATCGACATGGACGAGAATGAGTTATTTATTTTCCGTAGCGATATCCGACCATCTCGAAATAGGTGCTGCCATGATTGCATGTCGAAACTGCTTTCTGATTGGGTGCGATAGACTCGCGCGATCAAAAAGCTCTGGCATGCAGAGCTTTTCAATCGCCTCAGATGCGCCACAGAATCGCCCTCGTGACGTCACTCTGCGCATGCGTGCTTCACAAAGCGATAGAATCGCGCGATCGTGGCGCTAAGTGGGCACCCTGTGATAATACCGAAGCGACTCAAACCCAGATTTTCTTACTAGGCTGACCCCTTCGTCTCTTACTCACCGGGTTGCAAAATAGCAATTGCTTATACCCTGTTCACACTACAAATCTTGATCATGATCAATCCACTGATCATGATAAGAAATGTAATGTGAACAGAACGCGATTAAGTGAAACCTGATCATCATGTTCGGAACGTGTGTAATTTCACTAACCTGATCAAATCCTTACACACCTTCAAAGCCGATCAACTCCCAGAATCCAATACGCTCGCTAAGGTTTTCCTAATGGCGGAAAACCGCTGCTTCGCTATATTTTTAAGAGTTATACCACCCTCCTGCCATAGATAATTAACATAGAAGAAACTCTATTTGTCCAAGAACATCGGTTATGAACCGAAACAAGAAAGAAACCAAGTTATTTTTATAATCAAAGAAGATTAGGTCGGCGGTAACGTGGCTATAACTAAAAACTCCACTGTTGCCATCTAGCGGCAAAAATTGTAACTCTGATCGTGATTAAGATTTTGCAGTGTGAACGCACGAATTTGTCGATAAAGCCGGAACATGATTCACCTTGAACGTGTGTAAACTGATCATGATCAAGAACTATAGTGTGAACAAGGTATTAGGAAGACCAGTTTGCGGCATCCGTATCACGTGGTGATACCAACGCAACTGAGAATTATCAACGCGGAGAAGTAGTTGCTCAACACATATAGACTTCCTTATTGTACTTGATGTGCACTCGATCTAGTAGGGCTGCCACACCTTTCAGAAATCTCATTTCGGCTGCTTGCAACCGCAATCGCACTCTTTCGATCCGTTACCGAAAACTCATGATCATAGATGAGAATGGGGACGAAGACGGATTTGAAAACGGAGAGCTTGGCATGGCATTTTTATTAAGTATCGATAGGTGCTTTTTGCTATTACTGTGGGGGAACGTGTCTGTCTGTCCGTCCGTAACTATCTTCTCGAAGGCTATGAAAAATTTCAAAATCTGTTTTCGCCAATCGATCAATATGGTTCATGACACGAACCAATCACGAATATTATCGAAATCGATTCAATGGCACGTGCACAAATGGTACCGTTATGATACCCCCTAGAAATTTTTAATGCTAAGATATCTATATATTAATACGTGAACGTCGAAATTGGCGAATATTTTTGGGGTATTTATTATAAAAGAAGAGAAATGAAACTTATTTCATTCGAAAGGTACTATCCCATAAAAAGCGCAGAAAAAAAGGCTCTGCGACCACAATTAGTCGAGATATACCGATAGGGTGCTAATAGATACCGATAGATGGCGTCATATGTCCATCAATGAGCATTCAATTCAATTCGCGTGAGATTCGTCGCTATAATTCATCATTTACACAATTGGTCGCAGACACAATTGGTCGAATTTCGAACACACTCGATACTAGTAGCGATACACCAAATGACAAACTCGTAATGACAAACTATAAGCGATTATAATGTTATTATTGTGCCCAGCACGAAAGAAAAAGGAAACTGGCGCATACTCGTTATGAGAAAGTCTGTGGAGCCCTAACTGAAAAGAAAATCGCAAGATTTTAGTCCAAAGAAGAAATCGTAATTTATTTAATTCGTGATTTAGTTCTACAAACACAATTTTCCATCGTTTTGTTTGTTTGCCAAGGTCTTTGACGAGGGTTGTTGATGTTTGGCAATTTTTTTTGTGTCAAAGATTCATTTGCGACCTCCAGTTTATTGGCAAAATATATTCAAACCAAGGTTCTCTACCGCCCCTAAACGTTTGTACACAGAGTTCGTAAACACCCTGTATACTAAGCACTTACTCGTATTATTAGCGAATTTCATCATATTGGGTTGTCTCATAAGTATTGGCCGATTTCGCTTAGGCTACTTTGCACGAGCCCTACGGTGCGTAACATTACAGCACGAACTACTACAATCCGCTACAAAATAACTAGGACTAGTCCAGAAGTTTTTCCAGTAGTTGCACGTGTAGTATGCAGACAGAAAAGTCATGGAGTCAGGCTAGTGATTTTGCACGAATACAAACTTTGACGGAATGTACGCTTAACCGTTGAAAATGTTAATGGAGCATGGGGTATGTGCATGGGGAGTAACACAGACCTGTCCTTAGATTAACGGCTGGTGATATGGACATTAATCGTAAGCCAGTAGACGGGCGTCCGTAAAACGCGATACCGAACAGTTACGGCAGAAAGAGGAACAAAAATCTGCACGATTCACCAGTGAAGATCAACAGCGATGTGTACTGCCGTCAGCTGGACCAATGCCATCAGAAATTGCGATAAAACAATAACCGTCACTAGTGAATCGTGCCGGTCCAATACTCCTCCAAGATGGTGCTCGTTCACATTTGTCTGTTGCAACTCTGAAAAAATTATTGCTTTGGGGTACGAGGTTATCCCTCATCCTGCTTATTCATCAGACTTGACCCTAACCGATTCCCCATCATGTTTCGTCATTTGGACTTGCAGGACAAAGGGTTCACTAATCGCGATGCTCTCATTACTGGTATCGCATGCTTTTGGAACATTGTACTGCGGACCTTCTGTTGTCGTAGCATTTTTTCATTGCCAACACGTTGGGCACAAGTATAGCTGCTGAGGGCAGATATTTCATTTAAAAAATTAATTCTTCTCCTTGTTTCTGGTGTCTTTTTCTTTCCATTAAATTTGGCTAATTCTTATGAAACAACCTACTATTTAATTCATAATAGTTAAGAAAACTGTTTATATTTTATTATAATATTTTACCTTTTCAATATTTTTTGCCATTTGTTTTGTTGTATTAATTTATATTAATTTTTAATACAGACAAGGATAATAAAAGCATTTTTGCTGCATTCAAATTTGATCTACTAGACCATAAAGAGCTTTTCTTTCCCAGATGT
This sequence comes from Rhysida immarginata, assembly GCA_023313115.1. NCBI lineage: Eukaryota > Metazoa > Arthropoda > Chilopoda > Scolopendromorpha > Scolopendridae > Rhysida > Rhysida immarginata. The sequence goes on along the minus strand of JAHWFO010110510.1, from coordinate 551,760 downwards.
CCATTTTCCAATTAACCATTGCCCACGTGACTATTGCCCATTCACGGTCGTCCTCTTGACCTATTCCGATTCTGATATGACTTTTCATGATAGTGTTTCTCGTTTAAGACTTTCACTTTTATTATTGACTTTATGTTCATTTAATCCTTTTTCGGAAGTACTCTTTCTTTAGAGAATGCAATGCTTCATATTGAATCACGTGCATCGTAATTGGCTTGTCACTATCCGCCCACTCCCTTGTCACTATCCGCCCGCTCTCGCTCCCTTTGGCTGCATAACGAATTACCTCCGACAGTTTCCTTCGCTGCTCTTCTCCCGTGGGAAAGGCGAGCTTTTATGGGCGATGATCTTGGAGAAGTCTTTCCATTAACAGGTATGGAACTAATGACTTTTTGAACTTTTTATTATCTCCTTTATTTCCATTAATAATAACAATCTGGCGGTCGTATCAAACGCCCTATGACAGTTTAACCTCTGACCTGGCCCAGACCTCACAGATCGGAAAGTTCTATGCATAAATAACGTCATATTTCTTGCTTATAATATTTTGTATCGTCATTCTCCAATACCTTTTGCCTGTTTAACTTCCGTTTGCTTTGTTTTTTTGGTTAAACGCTAAACCATCTATCCATTTGTATGACTTCAAAGTAACAGGATAGTAATGAGATGGCTTTAGTTTTCTTAGCCCTGTTTAAGTTTTTAGAATTTGTGTTATAAGTTTTGTCTATTATATGTGAAGGTATTTAGTGAGAGCGATTTTTAGATGTGTGTGCGTGCGCTCCATATGCTTGGCTTCTTTAAAACTAGATGCTCGTAAAATGTACCCATTTTCATAGCAGCAATGTGATCTTGCACTTCCAATGAGAAGTCTATTTTCAATGTGAATGATTTTCCATTTGTCCAATCCAAATAGCACGTGTTTTTGTAAATGTTTGTAATCTCGAGTAATTGGTGCAATTCAATTAATGTAGAGACATAAATTTTCTTGTCATTCTTTGTAGAATACGTATGTAAATGTGCAGTTGGTATTTTCATTCTGCATGATGGAATGTACTAAAAGTTCGACGAAACAAAATTTGACCACTCGGGTATTAAAACTCACGATGACTTCTTGTTGATCCAAACGCTGAAAGAAATTCTACGCAGATGTTGACATTCAATGACCTCAAGTCCAGAGTTTAAAACCCCCTAGCAGACAGCGCCGAGTACCCATCTCAAGTACATTATGGGTAATGACATTTTTTTCCGCATGGTGGCGGATAGATCTACTGGAAGCGGGAATAAAGGGTGTCCTAAAAAGAGCTGACAGTTTTCGTAAAATTGTCACCATTTTTGAAGTGAATTTTTACAATTTCTACAGTTGTGCCAGTAAATGACAACTTTTTTGTGGTCAAGTGAATGTTTGTCTCCTAGTTCTTCCAACTGTAAGTAACCACAGCCCCAGAGGTTTCTTTCTGAAAATTTTAATAATGACATTGGCATACTCAACGAAATGTACAAGAATCGTTAAAAATTTGGTCTTATGGAATAGTAGTTTCGTTTAACTATTTTATTTCTCGTTTTAAAAGGAACCTAAACAGTTTGCTTTTAATACCAGCAAAAATATAAGACGAAAAAAATAATGGATGCTTTTGAAACCTCGGAGATTAGAAAAAACTAATTAAAACCCCATTATTGGCCCAATTTGTGAATCAAAACTCTGACTATTTTCTCGTTTCTATTTTTGATTGGCTGTTTTAATTGTATTAGTTTTATGTCATTTGTATATAGTTATAAATCTATAACGTCCATTTTACAATACAATGGTTTATTAATATGTTTAGATAAAATCGATTTTCATCCTCATCGGACATCATCAAATATGTCTTTGTTTCCTCTTACAGTTTCCAGGGCAACTGAAATCTTGGGATTTAATCCTTCCTTTTCGATGGTTGTGGGCAAAAGATATTTACGTATTTCTGATTTTGTGAAATTATAAGAGTTGTAGGAGGGACCGGGGCCTGTTTGGTACAGGGGCAGTTTAAACATTCCCTATAGTTTACTTACCGTTGGTCGAAGCGTGCCACCGTTGAGTCAGGAGAAACGTTATAACCGCCATGTGCACCCAAGACTGTCTGGAGTGAATCGCGTTCGAGGACAGTGAAATAGACAACTTTTTCAAATTTTTCTTCTGGTAAGTAAATTTTCCCACTAATGTATTGGCAGTTATAAGATTTGTACCATTAGATCATCATAACTCATTACTTCTTATCCTCTTAGACTGTTCTTTTGCAGTTATTTTAAATTAGTAAACTGACTGTTAACCTTATGAACAAAACTTAGTGGCCGAGTTGTGTCCAAAACAGGGCGACGGGTTAATTTACACAGGAACCATGAGACAGATTTACACGCTGTTTGAAATCAAATAAAAAGTCAAAATCTGGAGAACAGTGGCCACAATGCACATGATCACTGTACTACAACAGGTAATTCATTATATTTTGTTTGTTTGTATAAATTGTGAGAACAAATTTGAAACCGATGAGAACTCATCATGAATAATTTGTATCTTGTTAATTTGTATTATGTAATATTGTATTTTATCGTGACTTGTTTGTATCCTGTATTTGAAATGCCTGTATTCTGACTCATTTGTACTTACTGAATTAAACGAAGTAATAAATATTGCATTTTGTTTGAATGTTATTTCCAATAAAGCTTATACAAGTGGCCCGAAAAGTTACTGTGCAGTGAAAATGGAGTGAAATTTGAAGTTATACTTAAGGCAGTGCAGGTTTATTTACAGGTTTGTTCTCGTATATCTGTCCTTGGAGCGAACCTCACAGATAAAAATCCATCTGAGGTTAGAAAATAAAATAATACAGGAAATTTGCAGTTTCGCTCCACTATTTCCACTGGACAGTAACTTTTCGGACATCTGTAATGTGTCCAACTTCATCATGTTAAATTGTGTGTTAACATACCCAAAGAACTGGATAACCCTGCCCCGGTTATGGGGCAATTTTACACAGGTGAGATTGCCTCAAAAATATTTTTTTGATATGCAGTATTTAATTTGATAAGCAATATTTAATTTGATATGCAAATTTGACACTTAATTTGAAAATATAAACTTAGAGTAAATTAAAGGCACCATCCTGTAGCTTAAAGTTAACTAATAATGAGTGGATATGAACATGAAAATTGAGTGAAATAGATTTATTAGAAACACGAAAACAATAATTTAAAAAGTGTATAACCTCCCTTACTAATGGTGAATACGTTAAATCACTTGTTTATCACGCACGTATCGTTTCCAAACATAGTGAAACTTTAATAATTTTTTAGCAGAAGAACATAGTTATGAAGTTTGATGATTATACCACAGCCTATTTTTACCTATATAGTAGGCTGTGATTATACAAACACTGCATCATGGTGCAGATGACAGATGTGGTATCAGGCAATACCTCCTAGAAAGAATGCCAAACAACTGAAACGTCATACATTGTTACATCATCATAGGTCGACAAAATTTAGGGCTTATTATTGGTAGATGATTACATAAAACAAAAACCTTTCTCGAAATATACACAGACATAACTAACCCTATATTTCTGTATGAGATTTAAGATGTTCGAATAAACGTTTTATTTATTTATAAATTGTGATACCATAAAAATGTTATTTTATTATTGAGAATTTTGTTGTTTTTCAAAACCTATTGTAGCATATAAGAATTTATAATATTTTATTTGGTCAAGAGAATTTAATGACAGAAAGATAAGATTTTTTTCAAAACAGAAAACTTTTTAAAGCATGTACTAGTGACAGATAAAAACTACGGAGTTATTTACAGAACTTTGATACATTCAGTTCATGTTTTAAAAAGAGATCTACGGTATTTTGCTTCATCTAAATTTTATGACTTAAACTCGGATTCATCTAGGAAAAAATGAAACATCTGTACAAGTTCACAAACTTTCATCAAGATTCAACTCTCCGAAGCTTGATTCAATAAGGGGAAAAATGGAATTATGTTTTCTTCTATTTACTTTCATAATAGTTTTAAAATTCATCTGGATTTAGAAGGATTTTCTAAGTAATACCTTCCTTTCAAACTAGATACAAATCTAAAGTAAATAACAGTGCTCATACACTATAAATCTTTTGTTATTATTCGTTTGCAAAAACATAACTCGAATTGGCAAATCTAAGCTTCTAAAAATATTTCATAAAACATTCTCATATTATTCACGAACTGCTGAAGTTATTTGCTCTCCTTACGTATTTTGTCGAAAAGTAATGCCTCCATGACTGTAACTTTTTATTTTTTTAACAGATTTTCAAAAGTCTAATTGTACCTGATACTTACATTTGTTCTCTATGTAATGCACTATTCACTTTTCGACATAGTCCCCATCCTTTTCCACGCATTGCGCCAATGCCTGACTAGTCGGGTGAAACCATCAGAGTGACTAGGAATTCCGAGGTTGTTGTCGACACGAGGATTGAATAGCAGCTTTGGGCCCTCTTCTGCAGCACGATAACGCCCGCCCGCACACGATCACCGCACACCACAGGCGTTGTAACGCCTACAGTTCAAAGATGAAAAACTACAGTTCAAAAATGAAAGACTTTCACCACTTCCCAAAGAAGAAAGAGCACCTTAAGGGACATGAGTTCTAACGACGAGGAGAAAGATGCCATTCAATCCTCGTATAGACAACAACTCCGGAATCCTCTCTAACGAATTCACCCGACTAGTCACGCGTTGGCGCAATTCGTGGAAAGGGATGGGGACTATGTCAAAAAGTGAATAGTGCATTGCATAGAGGACAAATGTAAGTATCAGGTACAATTAGAATTTTGAAAATCCGTTAACAAATAAAGTTACAGACATGGAGGCATTACTTTTTGACCAACCCTCGAATATAATCTATAGGGGCTCCCCCTACAGTAGATTAATGGACTCGCGCGGCGATTATGTGACTTAAATCAGCTACAGTTATGCACAATACCATTGTAAAAGACATGGCGCCTAGAGCAGAGATGTAGGAATTTCATAAGGATGTCATTGTTCCACTTTAGTGGACTGTCCAGCAGAAAAATCGCTGATCGCCACAGTTGATTGACATTGCAGAAATGACATTACAGGAGTGTTGAACGTTCCGAGCGATCGAAAACCCTGAACAATAGAAATCGCAAAACTCTGAAACGTGAAATTGTCAAAAAGCCAGACACAGTCGATGGGCATCAACACAAACACAGTAACAACAGCAACAGGGGTGTCTATTTCCATTGAAACATTGCGTACAGAGGTTCAGCATAAAACATTCAGATAGGATAGCTGCGCATAAGCCTCATATCACAAAGACCAATAAGCCGCAAAGGCTCAGATGGTGTCTAGACTACCGCAATTGCACAATGGAGCAGTAGAAATCAGTTCAGTGGAGTGACGAATCAAGGCTCACACTGTTTTGATCCGATGGATGTGTATGTGTCACGTCAACAGATGGTGATAGTTGGCACAAAGCAATCTGATGACATGACGCGAACGGGCGAGCTGGCGAGGAGCCAAGCCAAACGAAGGATATAGGAGCGAATCCGTTACCTCCGAAAGATATTGGAGAAAAACAAACATCGCAAGGAAAGAGGTGGAGATCCCCTATTGGCCATGCATAACAAATGCATAAGGAGGCAATTAAGAGCGAATATAAAAAAAATCTGTTGTGGGCAGCACAATAGTCCCTTGTACGAAACTTTTTTGAATGCTTTTTTGGGAAAAAATTCTCGTTTTTATTCTTGACACACGAGTTTCCGTCTCTTTGTTGTTTAAAAGCTCCAAATATTGAAACAAATCTTGACAGCCGTTTGGGAACATCAGATGAAGTTCTTCAAATTTAGTACTCCAAATAGAGTACTTTAAACTCTGACGTCAAACAGTCAAACACTGACGTCACAAACTGCTCCACGCAATCAAAACTCCATAGACATGAAAGGAAATCAGTTGGGAAACGACCAAAACACGTGTTTGGCCCAGCCGATTGCAACTAAAATGCGAGGTGCACAACTACATGTTACAACAGTCCTAAATACAAAATTTCACCATTCTACGCCCAACCGTTTTGGAGAAATACGACACACACACACACACACACACACACACACACACACACACACGCACGCACAGACACACACTTGTACGTACGTCACGACGAAACATGTCAAAATGGATTCAGGGATGGTCAAAATGAATATTTCCGTTGAAATCTGAAAACCGAAATTTTTCGCGAATACAATACTTCCTTTACTTCGTAAGAAAGTAAAATGCGACGAAGAGAGAACTAGAAAGTTCTTGGATTCGAGAGAAATTAAGTTGGATCATGAGGTGCGTCCGCGAGGGCAAGGTGAATCATGGCAGAAGCTAACGAGGAACATGATTGGAGGGAAGAGGAGTTCCTAAAGCGATCGTCGCCATTGAGTAACGTCGACGGATGTTCGAGTGTTAGCGATTCTAATTGCGACGATTTTTCCAGTGGACGTTTATCCATGAGAACTGTCTCCGATTCCAAGGGTCGTAATATTCATATGCAGAACAAACCCACTGAAGAAGCAGACATCGAGGCCGACCCACCTCATCGTAGTCTGGGCTCTTCAAGCGATATTTCCATACAAGATTTAGAGATTTATTTTACTAAATCTTGTGCATTTTTGAATCAAGGTCCCACGTGTAAGAAACATACATTTGAGACCAAACCAGAAGTTTTGAATCTCATTCATCCTGTCCTGTATTTAAGGACGCATCACAACCGATACTGGACAAGGTCTAGGAGCGTAAACACGAAGTCCAGCGGTGTTTCGATACGGTCTTCCAAGCCAGACGAGAAGGAGATTCTCCTAAAGCAAGCATCACTCCTCCAGCCACTACATCGAGCACTATACTCCTGCAAGCTGAGAAAGGCACTACGGCCATCCCATCAGGATCTTCAAGAAGAGAAATCCAGAATCTATTCCGAGACGACTCTTCACCGTCGTTGAATAACGTGCATTGCTTTGCAAGCGTCGGCCACGTAGTCGGGGTCCCGCTGTGCGCGTCGCGCTTGACTTCGCTGGCTTCAGTGTGCGGTATAGTTAGTTTACAGGCTTATCTTGCTTAAGTTCTTCTCACCCATGCTTCTATTATCTGTACTTTAATTGATGCTCTTATGGGCCTATGCAATTTAATGTGGCATCTCGTTAATGGGTGTTTTTCTTGTTTATTTGTCGAGATAGGTGAGAGTCGCTCGTCGACAAACCATTTATGGTCGCCGCATTCGTTTGTTGCGGTACCTCGCCCAGCTCCGATCTCAAGGAGGCTTCATCTCTTATTTAATTTTTGCACTTCAAATATTTGTGAGAATTTACATTAGCCAATTGTACTCTGCTACATTTTTGATTATTAGCAATTAATTAATTTCACAGAAATTCTTGTGTAAAAAGAATAGAGTCAATTATTTATGTATTAAAATAATTGAATTGAATGTCACATATAAATAATAATAATAATAATAATAATAATAAACTGGAGATGAACCTCCAAACATCACGTTTTCAATAGAAAAATCATGAATTGAATGTCTTTATCCTCCTCTTGTCTCTGCTCACGACTTTTCCTCTGGGTGTCTGAACAATTAGTATTAATTTTTAGTAATTTTTAGTATTAATTGAGATTAAAAGTACGTGACAGAGTATGTGTTTGGTAGCTACCCGAGGAACGATTTCTGCCACAGTGCATAGTGTCTACCATGAAATTTGGTTGTGGTGGCATTATTGCGTGGGATTGTTTTACCTACTACATTGTTGGGCCAGTGGTGATTATTAAGTAGCGGAAGAATAGAGCTACTTATTGTTTTCATAATTCCGCCTGTCTGTCTGTCCGTCCGTCCCCTTCATAATTTCCGCATTTTTCGAGGTAGAAGATTGAAATTCAGAATGTAGCTTATTATGGGCATGTGCACCTTCACTATTTAGTTTGGTTTTGATTGGCCCACTGGGGTCAGAGTTCGGGGGCGGAAATTAGAGGGGACCCACTGGGCTACGCGTATTTATGCATATAAAGAAGTGAAATTTGGTATGCAGATTCCCCAGAGCAAGATCAACATTACTATGAAGTTTGGCCCAAATGGCCCCAATGGGGTCGGAATTGTATGGGTGGCAGTTACTTGGTCTTTTGAACTATGGCAACATATGGCATGTCATATATCATTCGATCGGAAATGAAGAGAAACGAAAGAAGATAGAGCTCTTTTACACTTTCTAAATACTACGTTCGAGAAAATCAATTTTTCGATTTAAAAAATTGGGGAGGGGGGATTAAAAAGTGAGGTAATAGGGTAAAAATAAATGATCTCAGGGCTTCCGCTACTTTCCTATACCTTCCTCGGGAGGCTTAATTTCTTGTTCGTATAATATTCTGGATAATGAAGTGCTCCGACCACTGGAGTTATTACGGAATGGGTTCCTGTTACTTCCAATATGATAATGCCAAGTATCATTTTGCTGCTGCTATAATGTGTTGGTTAGGTTAGGTTAGGTTAGGTTAGGGAACGACGTTCAACACTTGAGTTGGCCTGTACAGAAGGAGCAACTTTGAGACCAGTTGTAAGCAGCGAACAACTTCTATTATCCACCTGTGTGAGATTTTGTAAAATGAATGGTGGAAAACTCTATTATGTCCTACACAATTTACAGAGCTGTGAAAATTAATATGATAAAAATGTTATCACGGTTTATTTTACGGTTTATCACCAATTCAAGGCTAAAGGTGGACCCACAAAATACTGAAAAAGGACTAAGTGCGATTATAAACGGTATCTAACAGCTATATTTTTTGTTCCTTAAAATTTTAATTCTCTTATTATCTGTAAGTTTTACGTAGATTATTAAAATATATAATTTATATCATGATTGAATAGTAACACAACATTGGAGTATATAATTCCGTGAATTGTACTATAATTATAATGATCTTTAAAAACAACAGACTTATATTTATAAACGACTAAGTTTGTAGTTATTATTTTACCATAATAATTTTTACACCTCTATAGTATCCACCGTGCCTCAGAGGATGGCTGGTGTTATCGACGCAAGAGGTGGCATCACAAGTTTTGACAGTTCAAAAATTCCAGACAAATATGTGTACGTGCTGACTTATTTTTTGGTAGATAGCGCATATACCACGTGCACTAATTGTCACTTACAGGTAAGTAGGCCTATACGCTTTTCATAAAAACTGTCATTACTTTTCCTATCAGCAGATTTAAAATTCATCCAAAAAAAAACTTCTGCATTTGCCTTCATGCATATCAAAAATTTAAAAACCATTCGGCAAAATATAGAAAAGATTTGGGTAAATATTTGAATCTACATCTTATATATTTAAAGAGTTGTGATTGTATCACTTGGTAAATCAACAATTTCAATTTTGTAGATTTAAAATTTTATTAGACGGAAAAATATTTTTTATTTAAACAAATTTATTTAATCTAGTTTTTTTGAACAATTTGAAGAATAATTATTGATCTTATCAAACGGCAATCTTAAAAGTATTAATAATACCTGTAAAATATCACCTCTGCGCTACGTCGAGAAAGGAGCAAATTGCCTGAAGTAAATGAGCAACATTCCGAATGCAAAGGTTTTCAAATTAAAAAACGACGTCGAAGATTTTCATAATTTATACAGTTCTCATTTAACAATGTACAGACACGTTATTTTGACAAAAATCTTAAGCATCCTTTTTCCCTGAAGAAACGTGAAACCCTCGACATTTTGGCTGAGCGGGAGGTCTTATTTTTTCTTTTTTCAAAGGAGCCTTCAGGGAAGTATAGCACTTGATTTAGTGGACAGTGGAAATTTCCTCGTTTTAGTCCCGTAATTGACATTGGAATGCGCTCAGGCTAAGTTCACTGCAGCGCTGCGGAGTTCCATTGATGGCCATTGATCAAGCGACCCTCTCGGCAGCAAGCTCAATCTCTTGGCCTCGCTCATGATGATCTATAAACATCCAACGATTAAATGACATAAAAAAGCTTAGTATTTTGCTTATTTGGACCCTAAAAAAATGCTGTATTATCCATCATTACATAGAATGTTGGGGAATTTTATTCATACAATAGCCCCTCATGCTTAAGACACAGTCTTTAGGAGTAAAAAACAGAATTAAAATCATATAAAAGAAACTGCTAATATTTCTTACTTGATTAAGTCAGTTTCACTCTACAGTACATTCTACATGTTTCTTGATAATTAACTCTAACCATTTACTGTCGAAATAGCTCTTGGATGAATAATGCTTCTATTATTTCTTAGCTCAACTTCTCTTATTTTATTCAAATTCTCTTTTATTATTTCTTAACTCAAATTCTTCTAATAGTTCTTATATTCACTAATTAATAAAGGATTAAAGCTGCTGTTGCTACAAAGATTATAATACCATCGAAAATATAATGTGTTAGATAACTTCTTTATCCTGAATCCTAAATATAAGATAAAATCAAGAGTAGTGTTTTTTTCATTTCAGGTTTTTCAATTCTATAGCTTCTTTTTCTTACTTTAAATGCGATCAATTTATTCTTTATAATCAACCGAAGTGTTGCGACAAATTTCCAGTTATATTTTCAAACAATTAAAGAGCACAGTTGATTTGAAAGTATAAATAGATCATTTAAGAACAGTTAGCGTGTTATTTTATTATTATTGTCATTTATTGAGCAAATATAAATTCAGCAATTTGGTTAAAGTGGCAAGATTTTAAGAAAACTAAAGTGTTTTACATCATAAACTTTGACAAGTGCGTCACGTGGAAATTATTATAAAAGTTTTAGCCATTTTGAACGAACCAGACGTCGCACCTGAAGAACTAACGCCCATGAAAAGTTCTTTTAACATTCTGTGAGGCCATCAATGCAAGTATCGCTCATTTTACTACAAAGAAAGTCATTAGCCCAGCTTTCAGCACGCCTAGAGCGGTCGAGAATAGACAGATAAAACCCACGGCAACTCCATACTTGAAGAGAAAAAGATTTTAGACTCAAAGTGATAACCGTAATTGGGGATGATAGTGTTTTCTCAAAAATGGAAGTATTTTTGAGGGCAATTTTTAAAAGGCTTTAAAAAGACTAACCAGCGAGATTCCGCTATCTTGAAATAGTTGACGGATGTAAAGAGAGAAGAACGAGAAACAAAAACCCTGGAATACAATAAATAATAGAAATTTAATAAAAAATAAAATAAAATAAATAAATCATAAATAAAAAGCTCTTGTACGAGTCATTCCACGTCAAACCGGATAAAATCGGGTGAAAATTGACTTTAGGGTTTTCGATTTTTCCCAAACATTATCAGTGTATTCTAGTGGATGAAACAGAAGGTATGCATAGTTTCGTTTTGCCAGATAAAAATATATTTTGTTATAATTAATTATCAAACTTATCAAAATTTCGCGCATCTCATCACATAAATATATCTCTGGTTATATTCGTGGTAGGGAATTGTCGTACATGTCAAATTGAAGCTAAATGGATCACTTTTTTCTTACTTTACTTTATGGATTTCAAAATAGAATATGAGAGAAAAATGCATTTTAATTTTATAAAATCATAAATTAACCTGAAAACCATGCTTTAAAATTATTTTAAAAAATAGAGTTTAATTCCCTCCATATCCATTGCATAACACTACGAAATTACAGGATGGAATTCCCAATAGTTCAATCAGTATTAAATTATTTATGAGATCAGGTGCCCTGCTTTGATATGTGAGCAGGTGCCGGAATACAACGATGGCTCAGGCGACGTCCTCGTAGTGACGATCACGTTATGAGCAGTTAACACTTTTAATTAAATTACTTCATTTCACATTTATTTTCTATACTTCTAAAAAGAATTCCACTTTGAAATTTGGGCGGACATTATAACAAACATCGAGAAATATGCTAGTATTTTTTTTTACAGATTTTTAATATGTCGTTTTAACTTAACATTTTCAAAATAAATGTTAAAATCATCTTAAAGAAATTTTTCTTTAATTTCAATTACATCTAAAAATATTTAGTTTTAAAGCCCACTTTTAAGCTTTAAAATGAGCTATGTATGAAACCTGTACGACGTACAGTTTCAGAGAAACATGAGTTTATAGAACACCTTAACCGGGTAATTTAGGTAAATTTGACTGCGAATATTTTTGTAAGAAATTGTGATACGAAGAGTGATCAAAAACTAAGGTTACAAGGCCGATATTCCTGGAGTTTCGTATATTATAGAGAAATTTGTAGTGCGCCGGTAATTCTAAAATATGCGGTCGGCAATGTGGCGAGTGACCTTCCGTTTGCATGGAATGCAGTTAGGACATTTGTTATTTGATACGCGATAAGTTGACTTTTGTCTCTGGTCGCTGAAGATGGCTACTTAGTAGCCGAAATGCGTATCCGGTATTCATTTCTTCTTGTGGATTAGCTATGCAGAGTTTCAGCCACCCGCCAACTACAGCGCTAGTTGTAGGTTAACACAAATCGCGAGTAATTTGAAAAACTGGTCTCGCAAAGAAATCCGCTCAGTTGTTCGATTTCTGTGGGCGTAACATGTAACCGTGGCTGAAATTCACTGGCAGCTAGTAGAGGTTTGTAATGTCTCGTCAGCATGTCGCAGAATGGTTGATGCAGTTTCGCTGGGACATCATCGAACACCCTCCCTACAGCCCGGACCTTGCCCCAAGCAACTTTCACCTCTTTCCTCACTTGAAGGAGCACATAGGACATGGACGATTCTCTTCAGACGAGGAGGTGAAACAGTTCGCGACAACGTGGCTAGACAGGATTTTTATCAGGAGGGAATATTCAAACTCATCCCACGAACCGAAAAGTCCCTAAACCGATATGGAGACTATGTCGAAAAATGCTATATTGGTTGTGTACACGTTTTCTTTTTATAACTTTACTTTTTGATCACCCCTCTTGGAAATGTAAAAAAAAAAAAAGTTTGAGCCTTTTATAAAAATGTTATGTTTTTTAGGTGTCTCATTTCTCTCACATGCGGTTTCGACAGTATCATTCCTAATCTCTTTCACAATTTTGTCATTTTGATTCTCATTCCTATTGCATTTTTCTCGCTGCCTTCTTATCATTTCCCATTTGTCATCTTTCTTGTCCTGTCCCAGCACGTCTTCTAATTCATCTCCAGGCTTGCCATTTGTTCCTTTCTGGTGTCCCAGCCAATACCTTCCTTCTTCCCCCTACTTTGTCTATTTATAAGTCGTCTTCTAGTACTCCTTTTTATCGTCAATCTTATTACCTTTCACAATGTGGAAGACTTATTGGGTTAGTCAGGCTTCTTGCCTACTTCAGTGTATTTCAAATGATAAAAGTTGGGAAAAATTGAATATTAATACAGGGTGCGTAAGGTATTTGAGGACAGATTCACGTCAAGAAAGAAAACAGAGCTAGAAGTCGAGATAATAACTTTATTATCGAAAAATATCATGAGCACACGCAAGAAACCTTGTTATATGGCTATTCAATGAATCCGCCTTCAGCTTCTATAACTGCTTCAATGCGAGATTGAAACCGTCGACATGCGCGAATCAAATAGTCATGGTTCATATTGGCCATGACTCGAACAATGGCAGATTTCAATTCATCTTTGGTATTATGGGGGTGTTCATTGACCTCTTTCTCCACATACGTAGTAGTCCAACGGCAGCTAGAACTCTCCATACGTAGTAGTCCAACGGATTCAGGTCAGGGGAGTTAGGAGGCCAAAGGTTAGGATTACCTGATCATGGAAGTTGTCGGCCATCCATTCCTGTGTCATGCGAGACTTGTGTATTGGGGCAGAGACTTGCTGAAACACGTAAGGCCTTCCGTTGCGTATCGTGTCTATCCAAGGCTTAACAGTTGTTTCAAGGGTCTCAACGTAGACCGCAGAGTTAACTTTAAGGCCTTGGGGAAAGAAGTGTGGAGAAAATTTCGTGTAGTAGACAGTTGCAGGAAATTTCGGGTGCATGACTCGTGGCATTTCCGAAGGGTCTGCACATAACCATCTGTCATTTCTTCTGTTCACCTTTTGATACTGGTCAAAGTTTTTTTCATCGGAAAAAATCCACAGCAAATCAGCTAAACACAGACTTTTCAGCTTGTTGAAGAGCCTTTTCGATCTGAGTAGGCGGTTTTCTCGCGTTTTGTCTGACATAAACTGAACAACATGGACAACATTTCTGATTGTTCCTTCCGACACATGGAGATCTTTGGCAAGTGACCTCATGGATATTCTGGGATTGTCATCGATGGCCTGCTGCACTTACTGCATAAATTCAGGTGTTCTGATGATCCACTGTAAATCCACCCATTTGGGTGACTTCGGTGAAAATCATGAACATTTGCCAAAAGTGTGCACGAAACTGTAAATCCACCCATTTTGGTGATTTCGGCCATCTTCGGTCTCCAACTCCTTCCGCACTTTGTGGAAGAATGATCTTGCGACCTTTAGAAATCGTAACATCTCTAAATCGCTGTGCTCTGCCTTTATTGCCACGATTACTGCATGTCTTTTCATGATTTGTGTTACTTGATGGTCCGCCATTTTGCTTTCCGGAAACGGAAAGGACATACAATTTACTATAGTGCAGCAGTAGCCAAACCAAGGTGTGTCCTCAAATATCTTATGCATCCTGTATAAAAGAATTCCTCCTAATTTCGAATTTATTTATAAACCCAACAGTAAAAATTAACTGAACAACAAAAAGAAATTATAGCCACTAATAAGGACAACAGCCAGCCTTCCCCCAATATCTAAATGTAACAATCCAACAATTCCAGAATTTCAAAACTTATCAAGCTGAATTTTTTGTAATTTTAAGAACACGGTTTTCACAAACCAGTATCGAGGAACTGGACGGAAAAATATTAATTTTAAAAGACCATAAAATTACAAAAAGATTTAAAAGTTCAACACTTAAAAAAATTTTTTTAGCGATGTAAAAAGTTCTGATGTCTGTGATTTTAAAATAGCATACAGATGAAAGTTTAAAATACATACAAGATGAAAACCTGAATGATGAACAACACTTGTAGAACAGTTTGTAGAAAACATTGCTCAGGTTACAGGTACAATATTCAATTTCACAGTTAAATGAAACACTATTACAGGCGGTCACTGCTGGCACCAATGGAGGTTCTTTTAAGCCTCAAATAATAAAGTTGAAAATTTTGAAAATGATTTAGAAGTGAATTTTTTGATAGACAATCTATCTAAAACATATTTAAGCCAATAATTAAAAACAATAAAACTTCTTTAACGTTTTTCGAGCAGACCCGCTGCTCATTTTCGGAAAACAAGTGAGGGAGCATGATACCAACTTAAAAATAACAAATAAAAATAGAGTGAATAAAAAGGGAAGTCATGTGATAAGACATCAATCACATGATGCACCAATCAGTGTGAACATCATAAGACGCTTTGGCCAGAGTACAATCTGACTTTTTTATGAATAGGGCTTCTTTTATTATGCGTTTGTTTCACTTTTCTTCTTTTCCCAAAATTTTCACATTTTTCCAATTTCTTTTATGGCCCGTAGTGTAGCAGTGTCTGGCCAAAGCGTATTCGCAAGGTTAAGCCTAATCGCTCTTTCATGTTCCTGTAATCGGGAATAAAGAGAGCGAGTAGACTGACCAATATAATTAACATCGCAGTCCGAACACGTAATCTACTGTGGAAAGCTGATTACATTTTTATATAATTCTTGAAGATTGTGTTGATCAACATCTGTGTTATTTTTATCCTCACTATCGTTTCGTACATGCATGTTGACCAATTTCTTTCTAATGTTATTTATTTTAGGGACTATTTGAATGTTTTCCCTGAAAGCATTCTTAATTGCGAAAAATTTTGAATCGTAAGCCATAGAAATCCTTTTTCTTTGTTCTATGGAGTTAAGGATACTAATTTTCCCTTTCTGAAAACCCTTGACCATCATTTTAATATGGGGGATACTTATTATTAATCATTTTGTCAATTAATTTGTGTATATATGCAGGAAACATATTAGGAGAGCATAGCAATCTTGCTCTCCGTATAAAATTGAATATTTTATTTACCTTATAATTTAAGGGAATTTTAGAATGAAATTGCTCAAGCCTTCCTTTTGGCGATACGCTTCTTGCCGATTCTTTATCCCCGTTATCCGCTCGAAGGTCTCTGCTCCTCCTTCCATTTCTTTGAATTGTATTTAATCCAATTTCTGCATTCGGACTATCTTGACAAACATTCCTTCGTCCTTTCTCTTTCGATGTCACTCTTACTTCTCTCGAATCTTCTCTTCTTCTCCTCCCCGCCATCCCTCTCGCTACGGCCATCCTCGTTGATCATGGGACTTCTCTATGATGGGAAGAATAGAAGCATCTCTTGCGATAGTGACCGAAAATGTCAACGGAATAATTATTGTTACCTAAATTCCGTGACAACACTTCACTGTTCGATTGTCGATCTCTTTTTATCACTTCAGGATAATTCTCTAATATTCTCCTTGCTTTTAGAGAATTATCCTCCCTGGTTTGATAAAGGATAGCGTGTGTCCGAAGCGTCAGCTTTTTATTTTTGATTTATTTATTTTCTTTTAATTTTCATTAAATTTCTATTATCTATCTTGAAATATGAAGATACGTTTATAAAAAAAAAACTGCTTTTGATATAATAGTGAAAGTACTTTGTGTGTTCGGGGTTAAGTTTCCCAATTATAATCGAGATCACCGCACTTAGTAGGTTCCATTTAATTTCCGGTCTTTCTCTGTGAACCCCTTCTATAGATTTCTTCTTCGTTGATATTGGATGTCAATGAAATATTTTCATCATAGGAGATTAAAAAAAAAGAATGGCTGAACGTATTCTGGAATTTTATTTCGATAGATTCAGAAATATATTTTAATAATTTTTATTAATAAATGAAATTTTATTAAATATCTTTAAATAAATTGCTTTAGGATGGCTCGGTTAATTTTGCTTTTGGCTTTAATTTCTTAAATGGCGCATTCATGATTAATGAAGCGTTTAGAGAATTAATCAAGAGATATTTGTTGAAATAATAAATTTGACATGGTTCCAGTATTGCTGGATATGTACAGGAGGAATAAATCACAATAAATCTGTAAGTTACAGAGGCTTACGTGTTTCGATGTTACATCACCTTCAGAGCCATAGATTCTTCTCCGCTTTTCTTCTCTTATACAAATTGGATTTGAGACTCTAATCATTAAAAACTCGAATTTATTGATTTATTGCGATTTGTTCCTTCCACTAACAAGGAGACTTCAAGTACTCTGACTCAGAGATTCTGTTAAAAAAAATCTATGTTAGATTTTTTTTAAAGTGTAGTCAATTATAGCAAACGTTATGATTATTTTTCTTGGAAAATTTTGCATCTAATGGCTTTGCATGGGTGTTTAATTTGGTAAAAGCTACATGTAGAATTTTTTTATCAAAGTCGATGAGTTCGAGTACTTGGAGTCTCCTTGTAAGATATTTTTGCCTTTACTTTGATTGTTGAAATAAGTAAAGTAACTGAATCATACAAATATACATTTAGTACTCTGAGAACTTTCATTGAATGTATTCTCAATTCTTAATCAAACTTTAATTCTTATTTGCTTGTTAGCAAGGAGCGCAAAATGACATTCGTATAAGGCAAAAATCGCAGCGTATGTATACTGTATATAGGGTGGTCGAAAAGTCTATACCCCTCAAATTACTTGATAAATATCGTAGAATTTAAAAATCTGTTAATTCCTACAAATTTAGGAAACCGTGAGTGGGCTATCTGTTGGTGACCTTTCGATGATCTGATTATGGCGTACAAAAATGTTTCTTATACACCGCAACAGATAGAGACCAATTTCCAGTTACAAACTTGCTCCGCGACCAATTATGAGTACAATAAAAAATTGCATCATAATCGGTTGAATAGCGTGGAAATGAAACTGGAATATTTCTAAATGTTTGCATGTCTGTCCTGATAAAGCCAAGATCCAGGAGTAAAACATTCTCATTAGCAGCACCATAGCACATGATCATGGTGGTCATTTCCTTAATTGTGTACTCATCTATCGTTCTGTACAATTAATTGTGCATAGGAAAATATGCAAAACTAAATGGGCATTTGACATGATTGGCATATCGAAAAGTAATCAGAGGGGTCTAGACTTGCGGCAACCTAGATTAACGTTAAAATATTATAAGTTCAGGAATCGACATCTACTATTTGAAATAATACATTGGCAATCATAACTCTACAGACTTCTTTTTTGCTTCCACTCCAACCATATAAACAGTAGTTTTTGTGAAATCCTTTTGGCAATGTCTTAGCTCAGAGTATTCGTCATTTTGTGTTTTGCTTGAGAAATCGTCGTCAGACTTCAACATTATTTGAGAAAGCTACAATGATACGGCAATGTAAGAAATGGGAAATTTCTGAATAGCAAAGAGGTTCCGTTTACGTCGTTTTAAGCCGGATTCGCCCAGGGATTCCGCGACGGCCGACGGTAAAAATGACGTCACGGGAGCGCGGAAATCAGGCGGAAAACACGATATAACCAATCATGGCGAACTTAGCATCGACGTCATCGCTACGTAATGTCCAACACCGATTCATTCGTTTCTTTAATGGCTGCGCTTTAGTAGATGAACTAATCGGCGATATGCCCCTGCTTTGCGGTCACAAAGCCTCAAAACATGCTGTTTCAGATTTAAATTACATATATGAACAAAATAGATTATGGCCGTGTAATTTAGGACAAATCGGATAAAAGAATGTATGTCCGATTTCGATCCTCGCCGCACGAAACGAGCGAAAGCATTCATTTCTCGACATGGTTTTTCGCACTTGTGGGAATAATCACGTCGGTTTCGCGACGGGAAGTTTAAATGCCTTCTACGCCGCTCTCGTGGAATCCCCCATAGTGTGAATATGCCTGTAGCATTGACGATAAATCACGTGACAGCGAAACAGCTAAAGAAAGTTTCGAAGAATGGATTCGAAGAACGTTTCCAAAAGCTTAATGAATATTGTTTAAGCTAGGTAGCTACCGAAGGAAATTAATTTGAAAGAAATGTAGTATAAATCCGTTTACTGTAAACTGTGCTTGTTAAATAAACGGTTTTGGGGAAATTTTTGAAGATACTTAAGTCTGATTCCTCTCTGTCATTGAGAAATGCGCCACCTTTAGAATTTATGAAAAGAGAACTCGAACACCAATTAAGACCAAGTCAAATAACACGGTAGCGGTGTATTTAAGATAAAAGCTATTCTTCTGTAAGAATAACAAGAAATTACTCCCCCCCTCCCAAGGAGTATATATGAAAGTAGCGGAAATCTTGAGATCATCTATTTTAACCCTTTATCTGCACTCTTTAATCCCTCAATGTTTTTAATCAAAAATCTACAAGAACTTTATCTTTTGTCATTTCTCATATTTCTTACCGAATGTCATATCACATGCTATATGTTGCCTTAGTTCTAAAGACCAAGAGACTGCCATCCCCACAACCCCGACCCCACTGGAACAATTTGGACCAAACTTAATAGTAATGTAGATATTGCCTAGAGGAAACCCAAATCGAATTTTACTCCTTTACATACCTAAATACCACGCAGATCTTTTGTCCCCTCTAACTCTCACCACCATAATCCCGAACCCAGTACAGCAATCAAATCCAAACTAAACAATAAAGTAGGACATGCCTATGGTAAGCTACATTCCGAATTTCAACCTTCTACGTCAAAAAATGTAGAAAATATGAAGGGGACATACAGACGGACATTGTAAACCAATATGTGCTCCTCTCTCCCACTACTTGTAAGGGAATTGGTACATACGAGTCAGGTTATCAGAATCTCAGTATATGTATTATTAAAGAAAAACCAAATTAATTCTTAACGCATTATATGGAAACCGCGCTATGAGAGCCTTAGATCGTACCGCGTTATAGGAAAACCGCATTATACAGAGCGTTGTTAGGAATTATGGTAACAAGTAATAGAGGGCAAGTAAAGGTGGAAAATCCCCTTTCGCCACCTTCGAGTGTGTTCAATATGGTAGACATGTATCGCTCCTTTTAACCTGCATCGCAGTTTCCACTGCAGCAGGCTGGAACTCCGAACACCAAGATCAATTCGTAACCACTCCTGTTGACACGCTTTCCAAACACCTCCACTGTTCGCGGTCGTCTCTTTCCGAGGGACCGTTTAATTAGGCCCAAGGCACAAAATTCCATAGGCGATGCGTTCGGCGACTTAACGGTTATGTCGTTGAATGGAATGGAGCGGATTCCGGTGTCAACAGTTTTATGACTGTTCTTATTTAGTTTTGGGATGCTGATTTCAAAATAACACCAGTTTTCCTGTATTGGATGTAGTTTGAGATATTGGAAAAATTGCATAGCTTATCTGGAGCCCAGAGCTTGTCTTAGTCTCCAATTTTCACATCAAAATACGCTAAATATACTTTTTTGACAAAGGCCGTGATGTTACTTCTCAATTTCTGTGGAGTGTACTCTCCACAAACGTTACAGAATACTTCAGGATTATGGAAATACTTTCGATGAGAATAACTCATGTTTCTAAAACCTAGATAAAAATGATTTTTAGAAAATGATTTAATAGTGCAATGCATATACTAAATAAACAAAAATAAGAAACACATATATACGGTTGTCACCTCCTTGACGGGAACACTTTGAACCCGAAAAGCGCAGTTTTTTGAATGCCGGATTTTGCAGGTTTGACTGTATCTCAAAAACTAGAGCTAATCGAACAATACCAATGTCATTTTTGGTTTCTGTGCACATTTCTGAAATTGTTGAAATACCTTTGGAAATCCAAAAAAGCTTTGTCTGATTAAAACCTGTTTGTGAGCAACTGGGTGGTCCGGATTGCACTTGTCAGCAGATAATGCCTTTATTTATAATGCTGTATCAAACAACACAAAGGTTTAAAGATAAAAATTTAAACATTAGCGTCTCACACTGTAAGGTGAAATGGAAGAGTTCATTTTATCGCGCTCAATAGGTAGGGAGGTCATAGGGA
This sequence comes from Rhysida immarginata, assembly GCA_023313115.1. Taxonomy (NCBI): domain Eukaryota; kingdom Metazoa; phylum Arthropoda; class Chilopoda; order Scolopendromorpha; family Scolopendridae; genus Rhysida; species Rhysida immarginata. The sequence goes on along the minus strand of JAHWFO010110510.1, from coordinate 530,667 downwards.
TAATATACTTTACAGGGTCGGGACACATTAATATGACCACCTGCTAGTATCCGGAATATCCACCTTTGGCGGCAAGCACAGCAGCTAGTCGACGTGGCAGAGAGTCAGTAAGTCCTCGGAAGGTAGTTGCAGGTATCTGGGACCATTTGGCGATCAGTGCATCCCGTAATTCCATCATCGTGCGTGGTGGAGGGTGCAGCTTGCGGACATGGCGATCGAGATGGTACCACAAATGTTCAATGAGGTTGGGGTCCGGAGAGTTTGGTGGCCATGGGAGTAGCTTGACTTTATCCTCATGCTCATCGAACCAGTCGTGGACAATTTTGGCCGTATGGCAAGGAGCATTGTCCTGTTGAAAGGTGCCATCACCCTGAGGAAACACTGTCGACATGAAGGGGTGTACCTGGTCTGTGACGATCGTCAGGTAACGAACAGCATTCAGTGTACCCTACAGCAGTATCAATGGACTCAGACCATACCACGAAAACATTCCCCAAACAGTCACACTTCCCCCACCAGCCTGTCGTTTGCCAACGATAGTGTCGGGATGCCTGTTCTCAGATGCTTCCCGGTGAATTCTCCATCGTCCGTCCACTCTGTTCACCAGAAACCGCGACTCATCAGAGAAAGCAACCCTTTGCCACTCGGCCGAGGTCCAATGGCGATAGTCCATTGCGAATTGGAGGCGTTTTCGGCGATGCACAGGCGTCAACATGGGTGCTGTTATCATATGCCTGCTCTGGAGTCCCAACCTCAAGAGGGAATCGTTGCACTGTCTTGGTGCTGACATGCCTAGTTTCCCCCCTGTTCATTTCTGTTTCAGTTGCTCAACAGTGGCACGTCTATTGGTCCTGGCCAGGCGTCGTAACCGACGCTCGCCTCTAGAATCGATGGCCCGTGGGGCCCCACAGTCACCTCTTCGGTTGCTCGAAACTGTCTGGTTCGTCCAGTCGCGGTACACCTTCACAACGGCAGCCCTAGAGCAGTTCACAAAGGTGGCCGTTTCTGAAATGCTGCCCCCCTTGGCCCGATAGCCAATGATCATCCCCTTTTGGAGGTCCGACAGGTCACTTGCTTTGCACATGACGGCGACAATTGCTGTGTTAACGGATGCTACTACACAAACGCTGTTGTCAGCTTTTAATGATATGCAATGATTTTCATCTGCATACCATGGGACGTTCCAACATCTTCGAGGAGGGATGGTCATATTAATATATCCCGACCCTGCATATCCTCATGCGCGATCTGTGAGCTGCTTTTTTTCACTCAAGCCTGCTCGCAATCGCTCGTTGCAAGCCTATTGTTGAAGTGCCAGGATTTAAGAGAATTAGAGAGCATTTAAAAAAATTTTCCCTATCTATCCCTACCTATTGAGCGCGATGAAGTGAACTCTTCTATTTCACCTTACAGTCTGAGGTACTCTAAGAAGTAGCCAGCCAAAAGTCTTTGGGACGTTATGACCCTAAAGGCATACACAAATAGCCGCTAGTTTCATCAATGCAAGACCTAAAGAGAGATATGGAAGTGCTGGTACAATTTGAAACCTGAGATACTGTTTGAATTAATTAATTCATTGCCAGATTGTGTATTTAAAAGAAGTCTTTAAACTTTTGAGACAGTAAAATTTGGAATTCTCTT
>JAHWFO010110510.1:439459-528626 GCA_023313115.1 Rhysida immarginata | reverse complement strand
TTTTTAATAAACGCATAAATGTATTTCTGCTTCACTGCTAAAGCTCCTCCTTAGAATGTTTACAAGATTTTATTTTATTATTGATTTTTTCCCGTTGCAAGCTGTCTCGCTCATGGTACATAAAACAAAAATGCGACTCATGACCTCCGTCGGTTGCACTGAGGAAAAAACCCACTAATGACAGATACATTAAATTTAACGGCTTAAGTAAAAGCTTAAGTAAACGCCGTTAAGCTTATTTAATCTGTTCCTTTTTTGTAGATGCCAAAGTTGAAGATGTACATAAGTTTAACTTAAACTTTAAGTCTCTTGCCGCTAACAATAAACAAGTATGAATATTTTTTATTTCACCTTAAAATTTTTTTAAAGAAGCAAAATATCATTTAAATGTCATAAATGTTAATAAAATAAAACAATTATATAAAAGAAAAAATGCTAAAAGTGAAAAAATTTAGAGCAGTTATCTCAGACCATTTTTGAATTATTCTTTAATGTATATACAGGGTGAGTTTTAATTAACCTACAACGTTTAACTTCAATGACTTCTATCTTTCTATTAATTCTATCTTTGGGGTCATATGAAAGATTTGGTTTACAAGAAGAAGCCGACAGACCTTATTAGCCTTAAAAAAGGTCCATAACTGACGCATTTGCAAGCATTAAAAAAGAACTCTTGTATGTTTAACTGATTATTGTATCACCTCTGAAGCTTATCACTTTGAAAACCTTGTCCATTAAATTCCTTTCCCACGTTCTTTTCAATAAAAAATTTTGTAGTGCTATCTGCAACGACTCAAGAGTTAAACGTTGTGGGTTAATTAAAAATCACACTGTAATGCCATTAGGAAAGATAGTCCTAACCTGCAAACTAGGTAAATGCTCTAACCAGCTCAAAGAACATGTAGATAGCTTAATGCTTCCATGAACACAGTGGCTTAGGCGCAGAGCGATTAGCCTAAGGTCCTGGTTCGAGTCTATAATGTGGAATTTTCTATACATTTATAACAAACGTCCCTATGAACAAATGTCCGACAAATATGTCACTTGTTTTCATTCATGTCATCAGAATAACGTGTACAGGAGTGTTCTTAGAGGACACCTTCCCACGAAGGTGAATTGGGTGTCGAGGTCGAGGTCATTGGCCTGCCTGTTCTCCTGACTTTAATCCACTAGACTTTTATCTGTGGGAATACATGAAAAGTGTGGTGTACGCTACTCCGGCAGAGATCATCGATCTGGAAGAGTGTCCTGTCTGTATAGTTGTTGGACAGGACGCAGGTATCTTCGAACGGCTTCGCCAGTCATGTTGAGGTGTTATCACGCATGCATTACTGCTCATGGCGGACACTGTGATGAGGTCAATATACATCCTGTAAAGCTGTCACATGTAACTGTAGCAACGCTTTGTTGAAGGACATTTGTTCATAAGCACATTCTTTCTTGTTATGATCCGAGGAATCACCCCCAGGCTAAGTCGTTTGAACATCTCCACTCAGGCGGCCGGCGATTTGTAATCTTTTATTGTAGAAAACAGAGAAATGTTCCCTCTTCCATGGCTTTAGACTAATAAAAATCCGGCATGCACCTTAATGTAGCGTAAAACCCAAGTATAATATTAAGATCAGTATGTTTTAAAAACTACATAAAGAATTTACATTTGTTATAACATTACAAAAAAATACACTACAGTATATATTTATATCTGTTGAAGAAGTTCCATGCGTCAGTAACCAACCTAATTAGATTTGGTCTTGCTCAATTCATACGTACTGGGTGACTGGTACACCTCCGCCCTGAGTAGAGTGTGATTACGGAACACTTATGTTGGCAAGACACCATATAATTTATGCATTCTGTGTAAATATCAAGTCAAAACATATCCTTCGAGATTATCACCTACTGAATATAAAAATTTACAAAATTATTTGGAAAAACCTTATTAATAAATGTGGAGACTTAGGTTCCAATAGCAGCAAAATTCTTCTTTATTGCGTTAATACGCGTCTCGGTATTTACACCATCTTCAGTTTAAATACAAGTTTTAAATGTGAGAGAATGTGCAAGTGTCCATGAAGGACGGGCTTGCCTCCGCGTCTCTTCCCTGTTGGTGGTGGTGCTAATTGCGCCCATATGCATTCATTTTTCATCCCCCAGTCAATCTCGGGAGAAATTGACACGGGTGGAGCGAAATTTTAACAACCAAGTAAATTGAGAATTTCAACAAAATGAACATATTGACATCAACATCGACTGTAAGAGTTGCAATCACATCAATAAAACAATTAATTAATACTCGGATATTTTCTAAGGGTTTCTTCAAAGTTGGTTGTAAAAGGGCGCAAAATGACGTAGCTGTTGACGCCTCCATAAAACCTAACGAACCAATCAAATTTCAAAGGAAATACACTTTCTTCTTCTGAATCTGAATCTGCGTCAGTAACTGCTATAGTCAACCGAACAGCAGAATGTAAATCGGTCGAAACTGCTCCAATCTTTTGTAACTGATTCAATAATGTCGTCATGACTCAAGATTTCAAGAGTTACAGGAAATCCAGCTGCAACCACTCAGGAATCAGGTAGCGGTTCAACTGTTTATTGAATCAGTTATACGAAATTTATATGCAATATCCAAATACCCCACATTACTAGTTTAAATTAAGTTGTCATATCAAAAAATACGTTACAACCAGATATGCTATATTCAAGTTCGACTGTATTCTAATTTAAAGTTAAATTTAAAACTTTAAATCGTAGTAATGACCTTATTATCTATATTATAAAAAACAAAAGCAAAGACGTGCATATTCAACTCTATTAATTTATTTCCCATGCGCATTTTCCGATTTAAAAGGTCCTGAAAATCTAAAGGACAAGAAGCCAAAATTAATTTGCTTAAGCTATACAATAAAGTGGTATGAAAAAATGGAATTTTCACAAATTTGAATTCAAATTAAGAAATAATGCTATCAAACCCAAATTTTATTTCTCCAAGTGTGAAAACTACCCTGCCTAATTTTAAAGTTTTCACAAAAAATTTATAACTTGTAGTTTTATCCAAAGTCACTTAATAGGTTAGGAAAAACAACGAATACTGAACGTGAATACTGCTGAATTTAAGGTCGATTATGTCAAGGATGGAAAAATATTTCAAACATTTCTGAATGTTTTTGAAAGCTTCTAATGTCCATTTAACATTACTGCAAACCATAACTTTTTATCTTATAAGGGAGTGGTATGGTAGTTATATTTCAAAACGTTTGCAAGGTCCTTATTTAGCCTACCGCAGCTAGAAAAACTGCGCCAGATCCAAGAAGGTAAAAATAAAAAAATTAGTTAAGGCATCGTTATCCAACGATAAAAGGGTTTTAGCATCAAAATATTACGAGCAGCAGCGGCTCGTGACGATAATAAGTGGGGACACAAATACAAAATTTCAGGTTCTTAGGCCTTTACGTACAAAAGTTAAAGCTTGATTTGAGATTGAGGACGCAAAGCCGCTGCCAAGAGACTTATATAATTTTTAATATAGATTAGCTAAATATTTAAGTACCACACTATGATTATCAGTAACGGCTCGTTGCTAAAATTTCTGGGGGAGCTGCGTCAGAAAATTGTAGTATTTTCACGAAGTAGGGAATAGCTAAGGACATTAAGCTTAAGGATCATGTAATACACTTGTATAAGAACAATATTAAATAAAAAAACACACATTATATTGAATTTTATCGATATCTCAAGTGAAACTGGGGGCGCTGTAGTGCCGCATTGTCTATGGACAAGCCGCCACTGATTATACAAAATTTCAGGACCGTAGGCCTTTCCGTTCAAATTTTATAGCTTCAATTGTATTTGAGGCCGCCAGGAGCCTCGAGGCCTATACCAGTCTCTTTGTATATTGTCTGTAATTTTTAAATAACGCACTGTAAAAATATAAAACTTCAAGTTCTTAGGTCTTTTTATTATTCAAATGTTAGAGCTTATTTGTGATTTGGGCTTCAGGACCAATGTGGAGACCTAAGAGCCTTATACCAGTTTTTCGTGTATATTAGCTAACTTCTTTAGTGAACTACTATAGGTATACAATTTTTCAGATTTCTAAGCCTTTTCGTTCAAACATTATAGCTGTTTGTGTTTAGGGCCCATGCCAGGGCCCCAGAGGAATATATAAGTTTTAGTGTATACGAGCTAAAAAAAAAACTTTAAGTAACATACCATAAATATGCAAGAATTCAGAGTTCTGGACTTCCAGTTCAAAAGTTATAGCTTGATTTTTGACTGGGGGCTCAGGGCCCTGTCGAGACCCAAGAGACTTATACCAATTTTTAGTGAATATTAGCTAAATTTTTAAGTAATTTTCTATAAATAAACAAAACTTTAAATTTCTAGACCTTTTCGTTTAAAAGTTGTAGCTTTGCTTGTGTTTGGGGTCTCTGGCTCTGCTGGGGCCTATATTACTTTTTTGTATATTTGGAATATTTTTTTAGTAACACACTATGAATATACAAAATTTCAAGTTCCTAGGCCTTTCCGTTCAAATGTTATAATTTTAATTGTATTTGGTGCCTCGAGGTCCCTGGCGGGGTCCTAGTAGCTTATATCTGCTTCCTTCTATATTGGCTATATTTTTAATACCACACTAAAAATATACAAAATTTCAGGTTTCTAGACCTTTCCTTTCAAAAGTTATAACTTTTTATTTGAGGCCTCGGGGTCTTCTGGCGGGACCCTAGAGGCCTACATCACATTTTTTGCATATTTGTTATATTTTTTTAATATCACACTATAAATATACAAAATTTCAGGTTCCTAGGTCGTTCCGTGCAAATGTTATAGCTTCAATTGTATTTGGGGCCTCGGGACCTCCGGCGGGGCCCTAGAGGCTTATATTACTTTTCTTATATATTGGTTTTATTTTTTTAGAACCGCACTACAAATTTACAAAATTTCAGGATTTTTGCGGTCTTTGTTCAAAAGTTAAAAAAGGAACCATGAAATTCATGCAAGTGGCCCCTGAGGGGCTCCAGGCCACCCAAGAGGATTCGCTATATTTTCCGCACCCTCCCCTGTATAGAGCCTACGTATGTAGAAAATTTCAAGCCTCTAGGTCAATCCTTTAAAAAGTTATAGCATCAAAATATTATGAGCAGTAGCGGGAGGATTCGCTATACTTCAAATAGAGTTCTTTAAATTCTGACGTCAAACAGTCAGACTCTGATGTCACAAATTGCTCAAACGCAATGAAAAACACATGGTTTGGTCCACCCTAGAGGATTCGCTATATTTTTCGCTTCGTACTCTTTATAGGGCCTACGTGTGTAGAAAATTTCAAGCCTCTATCTAGGTTAATCCTTTCAAAAGTTATGGCGTGTGACATACATGTTACATACATCTGTATCGTCGTTAATAGGGTTTTAGATGATGCTAAAACCCTAAAAATGCTCAATTATGGAGTAAGCATAAACAATATGAAATGGTGGAGCAATCATTTATTTCTAAAATAGACGTTTTTATACGTGAATTTCCCTTAATTTGAACGATTCTAGCAGCAATGCAATCGACGACCATCCTCGATAAAACTAATATTAGACCTTAGAAACAAAGACGGACTAAATAGCAAATTTGGTAATTAATTTATTTAACACCTACGCGTTTCGTGGAAACCACATCTTCAAGGTAGGATACAACTACGTTCAGTCAAGAACGGAGGCCTGTTTTTATGGCCATATTTTGAAAGGATTATTAGACCTCAAATATTGAAAGAGCTATTGTTCCAACTTCCATTGTTGATTGAAAGAAAATTCTTATATGCAATAGAAATTAATACAGTTTAGTTAACAGGTAGCATTTAGTTCCCTCAGTTTCTGTTTACCTTCATGTTAAAACATTAAGAAAAATATTTAAGTAACGATATCTTAGTAAGAAAACAAATCTGTAATGTAAAATGTAAGTGTTATCCAATCATCCCGTGAAAATTATGTAGGTTACTTAAAATTTGTTAATTTCGGTTTCCTATACCGTTAACATAGGTAAAAGGTTTGCAACTCGTTTGAAAGGAAAAAAATATTTTAAGTTGCATAAATACCAGAGCGACCATGATATTTTTCCGAAAGTTCCATCAACTGGAGCAGACCGCAGTACCCATCGAGCCAGAGCCAGGATCAAATTTTGCATGCGAATCGAAGAATTGTAAAGAGCCCTCCTTGCTGCAACCTAATGGATTCACCGGGGCGAAGAAAAACCGCAGGAAAGAGATTCTTCCTATAACAAGGATTTCTTCGAATTTTAAGCGTTATTCTTCAGAGACGGCAAAGCAAAAACGTGAATTAACACGATATCAAATTAATTCTATTACTGTATTTCAAATTGAAAATAATCAAGACCAAGCGCATTAATCAAAAAATTTCTTAATTTTAGTCTACGTTGAATCATTCTAATTTAGTCCAAAATCTACGAGCCACTTTTCCAATGATGAATTCATCAAGATTAGTGAAATAATTCTTTTTCTTTTCGTAGATTTCATTATGACAACCGTTTCTTCGAGGAGCTTGGAAAAACTTAACGCCATTTTCTTGGAAAATTTAAACATTTTTTTACTTTACCAGTTATTATGGAAATTAGACTTAGGCAAATATTTTTTCAACATCTCCAGATTAAGCTTATTCACGCCTATTAGTTCATAAATTACTGCATTTCAAAATATTTCACTGACTGACTTATGTTTGTTAAAAGTTTGAAAGAAACACATGATCATTTTCTTAAAAAATTATTAATGAATATAGTTTAATTTTCCTCAAAAATTATTACTTTTCAAAATTCGACTGGGAAGTTAAATTATCCTTTTCTATTTCAAAATTTATCTATTCAACACTAGTGAATCTTATTTTATTTTTGTGTCATTCACTCATTATACTGTGAAGTCATTGTTTCAATGTTTTTCACTTTGTTCTGCAATAAAAAACGTTCAAACGAGTATGTTTTCGAAATTTACTATCCATCAATTCAAACTTCAAATATTAATGTTTAACATCTTCTCAAGATACTCTCTGCAGCGACCATATATCGGAGAAGTGTCATTTTCCCTTTCTATTCAATCTCGAAATTCTGCCAGCAGGAATTGAGCGCTCACTTGCTCGTTTTAAACAGCAAATTTCCGACGGGATGTCGACGCAGCAAATGTTCGCGAATAACAACATGGCAATTCTGACTCTAGGCAAGTTTTTCATTCAGGTTCGACGAATCAGCCCGTTAAAAACAGATTCATATATAAAATTCACCTCCAGCCTCGAGATACCCTGAAGTGAAATTTTAATTTATTTTCAATGCCGGATTACGGTAGTTGCTACAATTGCATTTTTCAGCTATTTTTAAAGGAGAATTAAATTAAAGGAGAATATTTTTTGTTGTTACCTGTGAATAGTGAAAGCATAATAGACCAATTAATAACATTCAATAGGTATCAGAATTCAGAATTCAGAACGACCAAATATCAGAATTCGAAATTCAAAATAATCGTATCAATGCATATAATAAATAAGGCCTACGAGGTTTGTTAAAAAAAAAAAGGCCGGAATTTTGCCATAGCGAACAAACCATTGCACCGACTGAGCTCCTGTAAATAGCGCCACCTAGTAGCAACCTTTTGCAACAAAATGTTGTTTGTTACATTATTCCACCTTTATCCGTTGATGATCTACATCTGCTAAAGTGAGCTCATTCTGCTAAGTCAAGACAGATTGAGTATGGAAAAACAAGAACTGGGTCCAAAATTTTTCACGACAACGCACAAAGTCATTCGTATCTGCTTATTGGTCAATTTTTGGCCGCTAAGAAGTGGCCGTTCTTTCCCTCCCTCCGTACTCTTTAGATTTGCTCCAACAGACTTTTTCCTTTTTCCAAACTTGAAAATCACCTTAAAAAGACCGTTTTCAAAACGTAGATAAGATTAAACAGAATTCGCAGAATCAGCTACGCGCTATCTCAATAAAACGAATTCCAGGAAGCATTCCAACCCTGGCAGAAACGATAGAAGCGGTGCATTGTAACCAAGAGAGACTACTCTGAAGGAGACAACCATGCATAGTATTGTAATTCAGTTATAAAGTTAGGATGTCAAAAGTCCGGTATTTTTTGAACAGACCTCGTACATAGAATATTTTTTCATAATTTGTTTGATAGTATCTTATTGTTTTGGGACAGATATGAAAAATTCAAGAATTGTGACCTGCTTTTTTGGAGCACTTAGAGAAAGTATATGTTGATCAAAACATTTTCTCCAATAAACTTATTGTTTGCATTACATCATCATGCCAGTTTTTAAGAGCAAAATTTTGAATAATTTCAGAGGTTTAAAAATATCTCTTTGCGATGGAACTTGCTCAGTGGTTGAATCGTAATCAGCCTTCTCCTCCACATCTAGTTCATCATCAGGGACAGGATTTTGATTGTGAACTTACGCGTTGATCAGATGCTCAGACACATCTTCTGGGTCACATTCATCGAAGTTACATCTGTCATCAAAGTTCAAAAATTCTGTTGTTGGCACCTTGTAATTGTTCCATATGTTGTGCTAGTGGCAAATATTCATCTTCTTCAAGATTCTCATAAAATTCACGTGCAACACTAGTGTCTAATTGGCTAGATGGCGTGATTTCCGCTTTCTTAAATGAGTTTTTAATAACCTCACACGCAACATTTTGCCATTCTGGAACAAGAAAGTTAATTGCATGAAGGACCGTTCATTTTTAGCTGCTTCAGCAGCAAGCTCTGCGGTGGCTAGGCTTCGCAAAACCATTCGGAGCATTAGTTTCATGTATCCATAGATGTTGTGTTTGCTGATAGCAAGAGAATTTTGATGTTGAACAACTCAAAGGAAGGATGAAAGGGAGCATTGTCCAACAACAGCAGAATATTTCGAAGTTGTTTCTTCATTTGGCTGTTAAGCTTATGTAGCTTTTCTTTAAAAATTATTGAAGTCATCCATGTCGGCGAACTAATTTTACCGAAAAAGAGCTTTTTCCTGATTCTTGAAACATCTGAGTTTGAAGTGTTACCTATAATAACGGGAGGAAGTTGTTGGAAGCACAAAAATATAGACCCGTTTTGTTCGCATTGAAAATTTCTTCGAGGTTGTTACCACAGAGTTTAGTCATCCATGCAGTGACCAATTCGGTATCAACATCTTTAGATTCTTCCGACGTGAAGCGGTTGACGTATGTTGTGAAGTTTCTTGAATTTTCCTAACCATCCATTCCCAAAAACAAGTGCTTGCTCTTTAGTTGATTTCTGTATTATTTGCTGGGATTCAGGATTTCTTGACTTTTCCTAAGTCTTCAGAATCTCATCTCTACTTTTACGGATCCGGCTTTATAAGTTCATTTGTTGAGCAATCTATCTTTCTGACATGCCATTGTTTAACATTTGCAAACTTTCCAAATTTTGCTGCATCTGTAGTTTTTTGATGAAATAGAGCTATTGATCCAAAGAGCATAAATCGTGGATCAGAACTACAGTAGGCTGTTCAGTAAAATATTTGACACAATAGAAGAGGAACCAATCAAATTCATACTTACGAACGCTAGTGATTCACATGGTTAATCGCTTAGATCATTGTTTATAGATCACAAGGCGAATCGGTCGGAATTCTGAGTGATTTCTTTCCCACTATGTACTGCAAGGCCGCCGTCAACTTCATTAAGAAGAACAGTACAGAGAATCTCCATTTCATAAGTTATTTATAATTAATAACAAGAAATTAATCCGCCCGAGCACGGTATAGGAAAGTAGCGGAAGCGAGTTCAAATACCACGTGGATCGCTTGGTTCCCTCTAGCTCCCACCCCGTTACTCTGACCCTTGGGCCAATCAAAACCAATATAAATAGTAAAGTAGGACATGCCTATGGTAAGCTACGTGTCCAGTTTCAACTTCTGCGTCAAAAAATGTGGTAAACATCAAGGGGACGGACAGACGAACATTGTGACACTAATCAGTGCTCCTCTATTTACAATTCGAAGCGGTTGGTGTAATATGAGCACAGGTAGGGATGATGTCGCTGCAAAGCACAGCAAAGTATCAGCCATTATAGAATTTGGTTATGCTTTTTTGATTTCAACGAAATAGCGTTGGAACAATTACGGGTTTCTTATCCTACCTCTTCCCTGCTATGACGATTCTGAATGGTCTCTTCCTTCATTTGAAGCACCACACTCTTTTTTTATTTTTTTATTTTTTGGTGAAATGATTTCTCTAATGAATTTTCCTATTATTAAGGTTTTCATTTGGCCACTTAAAAGAAGATATATTCAAATTTGGGCTAAGTTTGATTGGCCACATAAGCGAAAAAGCCACTTAGCAGAGGTGGCTACGTATTAGAGGTTTAGCTCTACAGAATGCGTTCACAAAGTTTCAAGACTGGTCTCAGAACAAAAAATTTATTAAACATTTTTGTACAGCGAAACAAAAGTCTTCGAAATATGACCCTTTGGCATCAACACAACGCTCTCAGCGTTTTTTCCATTTTTCATAGGCTCCCTGGAACTCTTCCCACGGAAGACTGTCAAGGGACCTCGTCGAAGCTGCCTGGACCGCTGGAATCCTATCCAATCGCTTCCCTTAAATCGGGGGGAACAGAAAGAAGGCGCTGGGAGCTAGGTCGGTATTGTAAGGTGGCTGGGGCAGTGTTGCCACGTTGAACTTGGCCAAAAGTTCGTCGGCGGCGAGTGACGTATGAAAGGGCGCATTGTCGTGGTGAAGAACCCAATTGTCTTTGATCTCCTGGTGGACGTGACAACACTGCATTGTCTTTGATCTGCGGAGCATTTTCGACTCTAAATTTTTGACGCACTCTCCGAGTTTTCGACGGGGGTCACTGGCACGCACTCACGCGGCGTGAGTCTCGCCACTAGCGATCTGCTCACTCCAGCAACTCGGAAGTAACTGCTGCTGGTGCTGTCGGTTAGCTGACACCCCCCCCCCCACTACTTCACCCTGTCGGTGGAACCGGTCTACACGCCCTCCCCTACTCAGGAAAAAATCAATCTTGAAGCTTTGTGAACGTCCCCTGTATGTTAAAACTTAGGTGAAATATTTCCGTGCAAACACTGGAGAAGTGGCCACCAAGGGAGGTTTTACAGTATTTCAGTGCAACGAAACTTTATACGGTTGAGCTTTTCATAGAATTAATGGCGTAAATTTTCTCCTCAATGATATTTCTTTACATTTTTTTTCACAGATATTTCACAGGCGGCTGTATTAGATCTGCCCGGAAAAATTCAACATTGCATTCTTAACATAATGGAATATATTAAATATTCGCCTAAATTATTTTATATAATATTTTCCCCTCTTTAAATCTAGCTTTGCATAAATAATAAGAAATAAACATTGAAATTCACGTACGAAAAAGAAATTGATAATTTATAACCGTTTTTAGCTCTGCGTATCATCAATTATGAGATCTATCGAAAGAAGAATTATATCCCAGCTTTTATCCACGCTGAATCTAAACATGGATTCATCTTATTCATCGAGCTCTAAAGTCCCTCTCCTAAAAGAAGCAAGGGAGAAAGAATTCAACTTCAACAGAGAAGTTGCGGAAGCAAACGGTTTTAATGAAAAGTGCATTAACAAATTATCAATAACCACAAATAGAATCCAAGAACCACTTAAGAAAGTGACTATCCTCCAGAAGAATGCGGGGTTCCATACACAAGAGGCTTCAAATACCCTCACAAATAAAACTCTAGTGGGTTTAGGTGCGGAAAGCGTGGTCCACTTCTACCAATCGATCTGTCACATATCCATGTTAAAATGAGTTCAAACTTGGATAAAAAGCGTTTCTGGACCCATATCCATACAATATATTTTCTTTCTCAATATGTGAGGAATGTTTCCTGAAAGTTTGGTCGTACCTTTTTGTTATATCCTGGATAGGTATTTGTGAACCATTCTAAAATTGGCTCGAGTTCCTCTGGTAAGTAATTTTCAAGTTCTATAATATTCAGAACTCCTCATTTTTTATCCAATTTAAGTTAACTGTGATTACATTGTGTAATTATAATGATATTTTAATGCATATCATTTCATTACAGTCCAATTATCTCGACGTTTTTTAATACAAGTGACTCAGAATTTAAAAAAAAGGGAATGGCAAAGTAAAGTTGTTGTTTTTTTTTGAAGTTATAAAATTTTCGTCGCCCAACTGGTTATCGTCCAGTTAACTATCGTCCAGATGTGACGTACCCCAGTTTATTCCTGGTAAACAGATGTGCGGATTTCAAAACGCCTGGTCTTCTTGGCACATGTCAGTTCATGAGGAACCCACATGTCTGTCGTATGGCGAACCTCTGTTGCTATCTCACGACACGTTTTTCGCGGGTCATATTTCAACTGCACTTAACAGAATTCGTCAGAAACTACAACAGGTCGTGACCATGTGCCTTGTTTTGCAGGTCCGTACCTCCGCTTCGAAACCATCGGCGGTTCGTTGGCTGTGTTCTCCCTAAAACTCTCGGTTAAATTAAAAATCATTCATATGTTTTGCATCAGGATCAAAATTATGTTTTTTTCTACTTGTAATGTTTATTATGAATAATATCATCGAAATTTTATTTTATTTTTTATTTATTTATTTTTTATTTTTATTTATTTATTGAGGGTTGCAGGATAAATCTAACCAGAGGCAGTATGGCCGAACAGCCGACAAGGGAAGTCCCTGGTTAGAAAAAAATAATCGAAATAATGATTTTTCAATTGAAAAATGGAAGGAAAAATTCTGCGAACCGGATTCGAACCAGGAACCTCGACTATCATGGCCGACGCCTCTACCAATTGGGCTATCGCAGACACCACGGACAGCCAAGCTGTCTCAAGGTGTCTCCTTTTCAACAAAGTTGTCACGGTGACTTTTCCGCGCCGGAGCAACACCACCTAGACAGAAGGCCTGCGCACAGAAACTGTATACATTGTTACATCATCGTCAAACGGCCGAAGTTACGGCTTATTATTGGTAGAAATACTGTATAGCCGCTGTCCGTGGTGTCTGCGATAGCCCAATTGGTAGAGGCGTCGGCCATGATAGTCGAGGTTCCTGGTTCGAATCCGGGTCGCAGAATTTTTCCTTCCATTTTTCAATTGAAAAATCATTACCTTGCTTGGAGAGCATCTCCAGTTTATTATTATAATTATTTAATCGAAATAAGTTTACAATAAAACAAACAATTAAGTTAGTAAAAAAGTAAACAAGACAACACAAGTGAATTAAAAAAAGGGTTAATGTATTAAAAAAAAGGGAAACAGAACGTAACTGGTAGTTCCTTCTTATCATGGGAATCCTCAATAAGTAAGCAGAACGAGTGGCATAAGAACGAAGCTCGCTCTGCTATTGAATGGGAAAAGAAAATGGGAGAGAAACTTGACGAGAAGATAGGACTACCTTATAAGTAAACATTGCGAGATTGCTTAAAGAGAGTTGGTAAATAGTTAGGATTCCATGACAATTGAATAAGTGAGAAACCGGGGCTGGTTTACGAAGTTTAAGATATGTCCTAAGAAATGTCTTTTGTATTCTAAAAAGACGCAATAAATTAGAATTTGAGGATGCACCCCAAAATAAAATTCCGTAACAGAGTCGGGAATGTATTAAAGAGAAATACAGGGTGGTGCAAATAAAAGTAGCCTCGCATGAATTGCAGAGAAACCAACCTGACGCCGTAAGCAATGATTGGGCTGTCCCATTATTAGCACAGCAGGTTAATAGCGAGAGATGCACCGTTATGAGTTTTTTTATGACCATGGCATGGTTTTAGAGCAAATAAAGTGAAAAATTTGGTAAACATTTCTTGAAACTTTGGAATACTTTTGGTTTTAACATTTATTTATTTGTTTATTTGTTTATTTTTAAAGAGACTTTATTTTTTATTATTTTGTTTTATTTTATTTTCTGTTTGTCTTCTGCAACAACAAACCAAGGTTGAAGTGATTACACTTTTGAAAGTGACCACCATTCACCTCTTAACACTTTTGAGCTCTGGTCAATAAGTTGTTAAATACAGAAAACAGTTGAGACTGCGAGATAGCCTCAATCTCAGAAACAATGTTTTGCTTCAGTTCTTCAAGTGTGCGAGGATTGTTCCGATAAACTTTGAATTTTAGAGCTCCCCACAAAAAGAAATCACAAACTGAGAGGTCTGGTGATCTTGGAGGCCAGCTTGGACCAACTCTGTCCTGACCTTTGCTAACAACTCTCTCAGGTTCAAACACTTCATGAATGCGGTCCATTGTAAGACGTGCAATATACGCTGTTGGAGCAAGAATGGGTTAGTTCCTCCATCTTGTTGAAAGTAGCCGTACGTTAGTTCCTCCTCAGTCAATTGATTGACGAATGGGTTAAAGATGTTTGCGATATAAAGTGCTGCGTTCACCGTTTCATGGAAGAAGGTTGGACCAAGAATCCGTCGAGCAGAGACTGCACACCATACGCCAACTTTCTGGTCGTGTAAAGGAGTTTGATGATATTCGTGAGGATTAGTGGTCGACCAGTGCCGGGTGTTCTGCAGTTGACATAGAGAGATGGAACCAGGCTTCATCAGAAATGAAAAACAGCTACATGTCCAGTCCATTCATTGTGATTTCTTGAAATGGCCAGTTACAAAATTTGAAGACGTTGAGGGCAGTACGCTGGTTTCAGTTCATGGACCACGGATATTTTCTATGGGCGCATCTTCAAATCGCCGTGCAAAATGCGTACACACGATCTTCTTGAAATTCCGGTCTGTTGATTTGCTTGTTTAAAACAGAACCTGTGTCCTACCACTTTTTTTATTAAAAGTTGCATCGCACGTTTTGTTGGAATTTTCTTATCTTCAAAGTTTTGAGCAAACAAATCACTACACTGCTTCCAGGAATTGTTTTTTGCATAATTCTCAACAATGAAGATTCTTTGCTGCACCGAAACACCATTTTTTTTCAACTAAGCATCGTTCAAATGATGCGGTTCTCGGTATATACCTGCAGCGCTGATAATGGGACAGCCCAATCATTGCTTACGGCGTTAGGTTGGTTTCTCTGCAATTCATGAGAGGCTACTTTTATTTGCACCACTCTGTATAAAAGTAGTATAGGGATTACTTTTGACAACAACTTCACTTTTAACAGACCGTCTATATAAGTTTATGATTCAACTAGTAATACATGGAAAATAGATTCATAGTACGTAAATAAATACAAATTTTAATATGCTATCCGAATATTTTCAATTTCAGTTTTGGAGGTGCATGTCCGTAGTTATAGGTTGAGAATCGCTGACATAAAGAGAATCTGTCTAAATTATATGGAAACTCCCACATTTAAATTCAGCTAGAATGATAGGACAAAAGATGCCCTTTTGTAACGTGTTCTTTTAATTACTATACATTCAAACACATTTGCTGCTTCAACAGTACAACATTAAATGGCTTTGGAGGCGGCTGTTACCTTGTTACAATAATGTTACTAGTCTTAGAACAATTTCTACAGTAAAAGGATTGTGAAGGAAGGAGAGCCAGAATTTATTATTTCAGCAGGATGGCCCATACGGCACGACGAACAGAGATTTTATGGTTAGCGATATTCCTAAAATGGCTTGAGCTTATGAATGTCTGGATCTTACTGCCCTAGACACTTTCTTCAGAGATATCTTTCGCACAAGAAATAAAAATATTCCATTGCGAAGGAAACTTTCCTAGATATCTTGAAACTAAATTAATCTGTTCCAGGATACAACACTATCAAATTATAATATTTATTTTCCTAAATACAGTACACTGTAAATATAGTACATGTAAACAATTTATTTTTTATAATTATAGAAACAGTTGATTAGGATATTGTAGGAAATTCACATACTGTACACGAATTCCATTTTCATGCTTTCGTTTCAACATAATTGTTTCATTGATAATTTAAAATAAATAATGTTCATGTGTTGTATAAGAGAACATTTCTTCGATGTTGTTTAAGTATTTTAAACATTTCTTCTATATTCAATATTATATGTACAAAAGTCTGAAGCTTACAAGTGGTTTCGATATCCGGGGAAAACTGTAGAACGAAACCCCTGCGGATACCGGGGGCCTAGACTACACGCATTTTAAGTGTTGTGGTTTTATTTAGCCAAAATTTAAATTATAACCTCATGCTAGCTATAAGATATGATTGTCTTTTGATTCTACGTATTTCGTTCTTTTTTGTCTGCTTTTCTTAAACCTCTGTATATATTCAGATATTTTATTAATGCTTGATTATGATGATAAGTAAGTAATATAGGAACAAGAAAACTTATAGTTTCTAAAAATGAGATTTTAATTTTTTAAGGTTCGTGTATGAAATTTAATTATAATCTACACCTGTTGACATTATTATTAACATTTTCTTTCTCAAGGGAGATGTCAAATCAAAAGGAAAATTCTTTTCTCTTTTTTCAGCGGAAATATCATGCATGTCACACACAACAGAACAAAATTCCTCTGTGAAAAAATGAAAACTTAAGCATCAGATAACATCCCATTAAAATTCCCCATTCTTTTGCCCTCTTTGTTTCCAGAGAAAAGATGTTCATGAAACGGCCTGGTTTTCTATTTCATTGGCTTAATTAGAAGCAATAAACGAAAGTGACTTTCTAGTTTTCCCCTCGACCTTCCAAAGATAGGTTAGTGCGCGAACACAAATGAAACCTAAGCAAAATAAGACCCCAAAAGCGTCACCTCTTCACGGCACTTGGTGGGATTTCAATGAATAAAAATTAAATTAAAACAAACAGGAAAAAACGTTTACCATTTTCCACTCGTTTCTTCACAATTCCTTTACACTCAGAGGTCTAAGCTATGGGGAATTTATATTAGTTCATTAATATAAGTCAGGAGAAAGGCGCACGTATTCATATGCAAATTAAAAGAGGAGCATTTTATGAGCATATTTTATTGCATTAATACATTTTATTCTATTTAAAGAGCTACATTAACATCATTATAATATTTGCTTGCTAATAATTTCACATGTAATAGGATAACATTGTTAATGTTTATATACCGTTATCTAAGTTTCTTCGATTTTTTTCCCACTGATTTACACAATGGTAATACATGTAAAAAAATAAAATTATCCTGAAAATTTAAGTGCTGTACATAACTCAAGAATTATTTAATAAAACTATTAAGAAACGTTTTAAAAACGAAAAAAAAATTGTGATTAATCCCGGGAAAGCTCTATAGTTAATTTTATTAGTCCATGTATTAGGCATTGAGCAGTATGTAAATCTTAGGCATTTTTTTTAGAAACATCTTCTAGGTATATCGCTGCGTAAGAGCCAAAACATTATGACCATCACCACATTGGTGAATGAACTCGTCTGGATTACCTGCAGGGCACGTAAATAAGTGGGAATGGTATTTAACTGCTGCTGGAGAAGGTAAGGAATCAGTTTTGCACTTAATTTTGCGAGTGATGAGAAAGGCTGCTGATCTAAGCGAATTTGATATAGGGCAGATTGTAATGGTCCGAAGACTAGGAACGAGCATCTCCGAAACTGCACGACTGGTAGGTTGGTCACTATCTGCCGTTGTAGTATTTATGCAAAGTGGAGAAATGACGGTGAAACCCCAGGTAATCTAGAATAACCTTGACTAAGGGGTATATAACAGTTCGTTAGAACGGGGGGGGGGGGGGCGTCTTTAAATATAAATTCATTTACCTTGGTCTCATGATCAGTCATCGCGCGATGTGCGGATAGTTAAGATTAAGCGAACACAGGGACAAGGACGATAACGTATTTCTCGATATCATTAGGCTTAGTTATCATTCCTCGTTTCGAAGGAATCATTCGTTAAGATTTCGAAATTGATTCGTCGGAACCGTTAGCAGTTAAGAGACAGAGATAATAATTACGATATTTTTCACAATAACTTTATTTATGCAGGCATTAGGAAATATTAATTTATAAAATAGTAAGTTTACAAATAAACGTTTCTTCAGAAATACAACGTAAGAGTTTTGTTTTTTATGTAAAAACGTTTTCTTTTGGCTAAGGTCAAAAACTCTCACCGGTGAGAAGAGTTAGCGTTTGGTTGGTCAGAAATCCCGGTGAGAAAAGTGTGACGTCATTTTAACGCGGTCAAAAACCACAGTTAGTGCTGCTAGGGCTAACTGGTTAGTCTAACAGTCTTCACCGAGAAAAAGAAGGTTAGCTCAGTGAGAAATTACGTCATCATTCTCTCACCGGTGAGGGTTTTTGACCACAGCCCATGTGACCAGAATAATGGCTTCCACACACGGTCGGAAGTAAAGCCATAAGTCATCCAGTGACGGAGTCATCCAGTGACCACTTCCGGCAAACCGGACTTAACTGTTATTCTAGATTACCTTGCCCCTTAGTCACAGTGAATTTCACATACCTTGGTCGCATGATCAGTCATCGCGCGATGTGCGGATAGTTAACATTAACCCTGTGTTCACATTAAAAAACAAGATTTTACAGCCAAAGCGGATAAAGGGAGCACATTTTCATGTTACACCATCGTACATGGATATATTGAATTAATCAACATTTTAAAACACTTAAGAGAAAATAAATAAATATGAAAACTAAATTGTAACTTATTATTTAAGTAAGCTAAGGTATAGAGAGAATTTAAACGAAAAAACTTGTAGAACTGAAAGGTAAATGGAGAGGGAGTTATTCCTCATACATTTAAAAAATAAAAGTTCTTTAATTTGTAAGAATTCCCACATAATGTTAAACGAAGTGAGCCTCAATTGCTGTAGCGTTGTGTGTAAGCATCTATTATTTTTTCATATTAAATTGCTAAAGTGTTTCTACGTTATCGTCTACTATTGAAGCAAGCGATTAACTATTATTAATTAGCAATATCTATAACATTAGTGAGTTTTAGATAACATTAAGCCTAACAGCATTATGCTCTTGATACAAATAAGCTATGGATAACAATAAATCTAACAACTCTTAATGAGTTGGTTGATATATTACACGCCATATCTTAGCATTGAAAGTTCTAACAATACAATATTGTACCATTAGGGCACATGCAACAAAACCAATTCCAACTATCATTATTTTCTCGTTATATTCACTGATGACACGTTGTTACGAGGTGTTTGATATATTACATGCCATATCTTAGCATTGAAAGTTCCAATGTTACCATATGGTATCATATAGCAAAATTAGGGCACGTGCTACTAAACCAATAACCACTATCTTCATTTACTCGTTATATACACTCATGGCACGTTGTGACGAGTTGTTTGATATATTACATGCCATATCTTAGCATTTTAAGTTCCATTTGGTACCATTAAAACACGTACTACTAAACATTTCACACCAACATTATTTACGCGTTATATTCATTCATGAGACATCCTTGCACGTACACGTGCCATTAGACCAATACCTGCTATCACTAGTTACTCTTATATATTCGTTCATGATATGTTGTGACGATTTGTTTGATATATTACATGCCATATCTGGTTATAGGAAGTTTTTAAGGGGGTATCATAATGGTACCATTAAAGCACGTGCCATTATGTACGTACTTATACCGGCTATCTCACGTTCGTACTTGTTCGTGCTCTGTCCCGTAATAATGGATTGGTGAAAACATACTTTGAAAAAGTTAATTCGTAATAAATTAGTTGTAATAAACGCTAAGCTTTCTAGGAATAAAAAAATTCTCTTGATTTAGAGACGGGAACTGCCCTTTCAATAATCGTCAAACAAGTGCATCCTGCATGCGCACCATCTCATTAACGTTTAGAGCACGCGCAGAGCCGAACCCGTGTATGTTCTCAACACGCGTTTTCCCGAATGCGAGGATAATTCTTGTCTTCCAGCAATTCAATACATGCACTCTTTCTATTGCAAGGCAATGAATTGTGGGATTGTCTACAGACAGACGGACGGACGGACAGCTGGACAAACCGATCACATAAGCACATTTCTATATATAGAAAATGTGCTAAAAATACGTAAGTACATTTTACAATAAATATAAGTCCCTCCTTATAATGGCAGGTTTCTGTGGAGGTTTTGATTTAGCGGGTGTTGATTTCGATGTCATCCAGTGATGTCAAAATACGCTTGCGCAGTAAGGCAATTTTTACCACTTCCGGCAAACTGACCCCCACCTTGTTCTAGATCACCTTGGGTGAAACCAGCAGCAGACGCCAAGGTGTTGGACGCCCACGCGTCATCAAAGAAAAAGGACTTCGGAGGCTGTCCCGCTTAGTAAAGCAAGATCAGTGCCAGACAGTAGCTCAGCTGACAACCCAATACAATGCAGGTCCAAGTGCAAGTGTTTCGGAACACACAGTTCAGCGGACACTGTTGGATATGGAACTGCGCAGCAGACGTCCCACTCGTGTGCCTCAGTTGATCAAGCGTCATTGTCAACTACGCTTACAGTGGGCCCGGGAACATCGAGACTGGACTATGGATAAGTGGAAAAGAGTTGCCTGGTCGGATGAATCACGATTTCTTATTCATCACGTCGATGGTTATGTCAGGGTACGCCGACTTTCTGGCGAACAGTTGCTCCCCCCCTCCCCCATGTTACACAGGACCTGCTTTTGGGGGACGTTCTCATGGGCGGCTCTGGGACCCGTAGTTATGGTAGAACGGACCATGAAATCTGTGGACTATCTGAACATCATTGCGGACCAGTTGTACCCTTACTTCTGTCCAGGAGGACAACGCCCCATGTCACAAGACTCGAATTGTGTTGGAGTGGTTCGAGGAGCGTAAGGATTCCAATTAATGTCCTGGTCACCTAACTCGCCGGATGTTAATCCGATAGAGCACATTCGGGATGTCATGCAGCGGTAGCTCAGGGCTCAAACATCACCATGTCGGAATATCACGACTTTGCGTGACCGCTGCTTAGACATTTGGTACAACCTATCTCCAGTCATCCACCAAGAACTTGTGGCATCCATGCCAAGGCGAGTTGCAGCTGTTTTCAAGGCCAAAGGTGGCGCAAAACGTTATTGAGTAGGTGGTCATAATGTTTTGGCTCTTCAGTGTATTATTCGTTGACAAAAATAGTATATTTTAATTTTAATTAAACGGGTCATTTAAAATATCCAATAAATACAAGATGAGAACTAGTTAACGTTATAAAATTTAAATTAGAATTTTCTGTAGAAAACGTCCATCAGACAAGCTAACTCGGGATCAATTTTAAGCTATGTAGAAATTTTTAAATTAAGACTTAAGCTATGGCAACCACAGGGAGTCGTGTTGCAAAGGATTTTGGGTGAAAACCATTATTGCCAATGATTGTGGATAAAATCACGGAAGCAGGCACATGATGCCTTAATCTTATTATATTTATAAGTAAAAAGTAAGTTTCGTATGACCAAGTTTTTAGGCGTTTTAAAATAGCAGCTTCATACTCTATTCGATAAATGTTTTAATTAGTACATATTTTCCAAATAGTAACTGATATTTATTAAAAATTTGATTATTTTCATTAGCTTATTTCCTGCATCATATAAAAACGTTTTCATTGCGTGAACCTGAATTGAGTAAAATACAAACGTAGACCCTTTATTTGTGAATATAAAATTATCTGCTTTTATATTCTCAGTAACATTTATTGCCTCATCTACTGAAGAAAATTATATTAAAATAATTTTGTATGGAAAGAAAATAATTAAAATACTTTAGGCAATTATACGAGGGTGTATTGAAAAGTAATGCCTCCATGGCTGTAACTTTTTTATTTGTTAACCGATTTTCAAAATTCTTTTTGAATCTTATACTCATATTTGTCCTCTATGTAATGCATTATTAACTTTTCGAAGTAGTCCCCATCCCTTTCCACGCATTGCACCAACGCGAGACTAGTTGGGTGAACCCGTCCAAGAGGAATTCCGGAGTTGTTGTCGACACCAGGATTGAATGGCATCGTTTACCTCGCCTTCAGAACCAACTCATGCCCCTTAAGGGGCTCTTTCTTCTTTGGGAAGCGGTGAAAGTGGCAAGGTGCAAAGTCTTTCATCTTTGAACTTCAGTCATCCATCTTTGAACTGTGGGTGCTGCAACGCCTCTGGTGGGTGGCGACACGTGTGCGGGCGGACGTTATCATACTCCAGAAGAGGGTCCAAAGCTGCCATTCAATCCTGGTGTCGACAACAACTCCGGAATTCCTCTCCGACGGGTTTACCGAACTAGTCACGCGTTGGCGCAATGCGTGGAAAGGGATGGGGACTATGTCGAGAAGTGAATAGCGCATTACATAGAGGACAAATGTGAGTATAAGATACAAAAAGAATTTTGAAAATCGGTTAACAAATAAAAAAGTTACAGCCATGGAAGCATTACTTTTCAATACACCCTCGTAGTATAGGAAAAGGTGGTAATATGCCCACTTGCTGGTAAATTGGCCCCCACCCTAATAAATCAACTAGTAATACCATGTAGGCAATAAATAGAAAGTCCAATAAACTAATAACTAGTTGCAAAATTTAAGATATAGATATCGCTTCCTGTTGACTCATCTGTCAGTAGAGCAGTGCTATCAACGCATGATAGGTACGAAAGTTTTTATTGTCAAATGGTTTTTGTTTTAAATATTATAGAAATGAGCAAAAGAGACTGTCTTTGTAATACATAACCGATAATGTTCTGTTTTTGGCATATTGAAGACAAACTCACGTTAGCTTTTTTCCTTAGACACGTATTATTGTTGTTTCTCAAACCCAGTGCTTTTCTTTAATTCAATTCCTGGGACCATATAAGATATATGGTTTGTAATCAGCATTTTGCTTTATGATTTTATTTCGAATATATTATGTTTATTTTAGTTCAAAGAAAACTCTTCTAAGTTTCTTTGTTAAATTCATTGCCTAAAAAAAGTTGGGCCATAGAAAACCTTTGGGATGCTATGGGACGTTCGGTTAAGACTCCACCGCTATCACAAGATCTGCAAGGGTTACAAGCCAAAGTTCTATGCGTATAGAGCTGAGTCAAGACTACGTTAAGAACTTCTTCCACTCCATACCACGACTTCAGTGCATTAGAAATAATGGCGTCCCAACATCCTATTGAGAGTTGTAATGAGTTTGGTATTTTGATCAATAAATTCTGTCATACACACTATTATTGTTTAATCATTTGTGAGCACTAGCTTCCTTTCAAATATCTTTTCAATCTTTTGATTATTAAATATTGATGTCTTTCTTGAGTTTTTAGTTTTTTTTTTAATTCTTGAGTTTAAATTTTTGTATTTTCCATACATTTAAAATGAACCCCCGGGGGCCGTATCACCTACACATGATATCATCTTATCTGTTTGGACTAATCCCAAAAAACACATTATTATTTTTTATTTCAAAAAAGGTGCTTCAAGCCAACATAATACCACACACTTTTAGGGTAGCTTTTAACTTTTTTTATTACTAAAAAACAAGAGGAGGGAGGCACATTACCACATTTTCCTTTATGATAGGAATTAAAGCATTTCAGAGAGAACAGAATACAGTACAATTAGATAAACGTTCTCATACTTTACGTTTTCATACTGACAGGATGACGTGCCATTTCATAAACAAACCGAAATTAAAGAGGTTAGAAATGTCTTCCAAATTTAACCTAAACTAGCTTAAATTGGAAGATTGTAATAGTGTAGTTGGTGTATTAGATAGAAGAGATAAAAGTATGAACAGATTTTATTATACAACGGAAAAACTCATTTTAAATGTGTACATACTCAATAATTCTGTCATTATTTCTAGTAGTTCATGAAATCATCACTAGTGTCATCCACTATATTTTTCCTTTTCCGTTTAGCAGTTCCTACAAATCGATTTTGAACCTTTCAAATGGCCAATTTTTTCCATTTAATTTTTCCTTAATAAATCTATAATACGAGGGCATATTGAAAAGTAATGCCTCCATGGCTGTAGCTTTTTTTATTTGTTAACCGATTTTCAAAATTCTTTTTGTATCTCATACTTACATTTGTCCTCTATGTAATGCACTATTCACTTTTCGACATAGTCCCCATCCCTTTCCACGCATTGCGCCAACACGTGACTAGTCGGGTGAACCCGTCGGAGAGGAATTCCGGGGTTGTTGTAGACACCAGGACCGAACGGCAGGTTTCACGTCGTCGTCAGAACGCAACTCATGCCCCTTAAGGTGCTCTTTCCTCTTTGAGAAGTGGTGAAAGTCGCAAGGTGCAAAGTCTTTCATTTTTGAACTGCAGTTTTTCATCTTCGAACTGTAGGCGCTGCAACCCCCTCTGATGTGTGGCGATCGTGTGCGGACGGGCGTTATCGTCCTGCAGAAGAGGATCCAAAGCTGCCATTCAATCCTCGTGTCGACGACAACCCCGGAATTCCTCTCCGGCGGGTTCACCCAACTAGTCCACGCGTTGGTGTAATGCGTGGAAAGGAATGGAGACTATGTCAAAAAGTGAATAGTGCATTACATAGAGGACAAATGTAAGTATCAGGTACAAAAAGAATTTTGAAAATCGGTTACAAAATAAAAAAGTTACAGCCATGGAGGCATTACTTTTCAATATGCCCTCGTATATAAATGCACGAGATTTTTACATCGTATTTTCGATGAAGAGAAATAAAATTGCTTCCGATGAGAGTGCCGATTAGCAGCCATAAACGACAGCTATAAATTTACTAATATGTTCAGACACCACTTATAAAATCGAATTCTATTCATAAATTGCACAGCAGAAAAGAGAAAATCCTAATGTTAATAAATTTTCATTCCCCTTTCCTGATATCTGCCAAAATACTCTTGGGTGAGCTTTTCAAATTCATGTTCTCATGTTAACGAACAGAGGAATAGCTTTCGGCGATCGAAAGGCAAACTTCCTAAATTTCCTAACATGAAATGAAATGGTTTGAAAAATTACCCCTTTAGTCCGACCTCGTCAGTGTTCAATGAGAAATTTTCTGAATAGAATCAATGAAAAGCTTTGCAAAGCATTATAATTACAAGTATGCATCAGTGGGCGTCCGATCTAGCAACGTTCGATTGCCTATACAACCAAACATCCACAGCAAATTGATGAAAAATACCAATTCATGTGAAAAACTAAAAATCGATATTCACGCTAAAAATATCGATTAGTATCGAATGTATTGCTGAGAACAATAGTGCCATTTTCATATAAAAGCCTTTGTAATACGCTTCTCCTATACAGGGTGGTCTATTTAAGACTAGACATGGAAATATCTCGAGAACAAAGCATTGTAGGAAAAAATGTCCAAAATCAAAAGTGAATTACTTCCTGGAAAAATCCATTAGCCAAAAAATTTATGCCCTCCACCCCCTTGGATCTTAAATCTTAAATAGGAACCCCAATTTAATAGTAAAAATTGTATTCAAATTGTAAAAAATACACACGCACAGATTCTGCCTCCATAGGACTGCTGCCCCCAAGACCTAGCTTTGTGCACTAAAAAATTTTGAAGTTTTGAAATTCTGACTTCGGATTCTTAAAGGCCATCAAAAAGTAGATTGGGAATCTCTGCAAAAGCCACCCTCTATCTCTTTGTCTTCATCGATAAAATTGGGTTCAAAACTTTAAAAATTCCACACTTTCAGGGCCTCTATCTCCTAAACGGTTGGATCAATTGAAAAAACATCAAGAATAAAACATTTCTCGAATATTATGTACAATCTGAATAAAATATTAAAAATGGGAGTTCCTATTTAAGATTTCAAAATTACCCCCCCCCCTCCTCATAGGGGGGGCAAATTTTTTGGCTAATGAATTTCCCCCGCAAAGTAATTCACTTTTGATTTGCCCTTTTTTCGTACAGTGCTTTGTTTTTGAGATATTTCTATATCTCCACTTAAATGGACCACCTTGTATATGTATAAATCGCTTACTGTACTAAAACTATTTTCACTGCATAAAACATTTTTCATTGTAGCATTGTGTTTGTTTTGCTTTCAAATCTTTTATTCCATGCGAATGCGGGCATTGTGAAGTGTGTTTTGATTCGATGCACCAATCTCCTTGTGGAATCGTTTCTATTATGGCCAGTACTACACTTCATAGAGAAAAGTATTTGGACACCCTAGAAAATTTGTAAATATGCAAATATTGAATTTGCCAAACGGTATATTGGGAAAGGCATAAGTATAATAAAAAGCCAGTCATGTTCTTCTGTTAACTATCCGTTAATTCTTGTCTTACTGTACGAATCATTGCATCCAAACAGAATCCCAAAATCAGCTATAGCGTATGTAATCAAGAAATGGAAGCAAGACGGTGCAACAACAGTAAAAGAACGTCCCGCACCAACACAGGAACTGACAGAACGTGACAGAAGATGCCTAGTACAACATATCAAGATGTCTGGAAATGCGTCTGGGAGCGCCATTAATAACAAAAACCATCCGCAGGGAGTTGCAAGGATCGATTATTATGGTAAAGCAGCTGTACAAAAGCCGATGGTTACAAATGTTAATGCGAGGCATTGCTCCTGGACGGTTGAAGAATGAAAAACTGTTCTTTGCAGTGATGAGGACGGTATTCACTCTTCCAGTCTGATGGACGTGATTGGTTGTGAAATAACCCTGAAAACGTTTCTTCCAGACTGTGTTATTCCATCATGGTTTGAGGTTGATTTTTCTGATTATGACATGGCCCATTGGTTTTTGTACTTGGTAAATAAACGCTGATTTGTACCTCGAAGTTCTGGATAATTCGCACTTGCCTACACTCTGGCAATACTATGGAGATGACGGTTGTTTGTTTCAACAGGATCGAGCTCCTACAAAACGTGTGCAGGACTGGTTTCGTGAAAATGAGATGATTTGCTTGACTAGCAGCGATCTCATTCCGGTCGAGCACTTGTGAGACGAATTGGAGAGACGGATACGAAAACGCAAACCACACCCGACTTCGCAACAATCTCTTATAAAAGCTTTGCAAGAGGAATGGTGAGCCATTCCTGCCCAAACTTACAGACAACTTGTTGAAAGTATGCCTCGACATGCTGCCTCTGTAATACAAGCAAAACGAGGGCCTATAAAGCAATTTTTCTGAAAAACATGGAGTGTCCAAATTCTTTTGTCTATGTAGTGTATATCACCAAAATTAAAATTGTGATAAGTGTTAATGATGTTTTTGTGGTAAGATATACAGTATGCTGTTCCGTGTCAAATAGGTTAATTGGCATGTAACGATAGCGTACAGATCGATAAAGTTCTATTTTGCAAAATGTAATTGAGTCACTAAGCATCGCATATCTGTATTTGAAACCTTCGATACTTATGCGTCATATCCTTAATAAAGCTTGCATGCATTTTCCCATATTGCTTTAGATATTTACAAAAGCACGGGGGATATAGACTTGATAGATCAATATTAATCAATATTAATTTTATTAGCCGAGGCGTTCGTAATTACTCCTTGAACAGGACAAAACAAAATAAAGATGATCAATCACTAAGCAAAAACATATGGACAAACAACTGTGAAGTTAAGACCATCTTCACCCCCCCCCCCGGCTGCTGTGACCATCATACAGTAGTCGTGAATCCAGGTCCATCCAGGGACCCAACTCGTCGGCCTCTGGCCATACAGGCCCTGGATGGACGTATTGGACCCCGCTTCATAAATTTAAAAAAAAAATTAAAAAATAAGCGGATTCTACTTATACATTTGCGATTGGTCACATACATGCTTAAATGTAGTCTTTAAAAATATTTCAAATTTGGAGAATAGTCTTCAAATAGAATTAAACCTGTGAAATGCTATTCAAACAGCCGAAAAAGAACCTGTCAACAAAAGTAACATTAGTGGTGTTTATAAATTGATATGCCCGAATGTAGAATTTAATATTTAGGCCTTGTGACACGAACATTTTGCACCAGGTATAAAGATCATTATAGATCATTTATTAACAGAGAAGAAATATCTTCATTTGCATTTGCTCATATTATCTATAGGGTGTTTCTTAATTATCTCTCGTATTATACTGTATATTACTCAAAAACTATTACAGATTTTTAACGTGATATTTTTATTCACAAAGAAAAACTCAAAAAGTTTGTTAGCATGCCTTAATAAATTTCAATGTGCCCCCCCCCCCCGTGTTGGGGGCGGAGGAGGGCCAAGGGCAACTCGATTTCCTCCCATGCTCGGGCTAGCATTTCGGGGATGATTTCAGCGATTGTTTCAATTATTCTGTTCTTGAGAGTTTCAATGTATCAACGTTGGTTTTATACACTCTGTCTTTCACATATCCCCAGAGAAAAAAAATCCAGAGGGGTCGCATCGGCTGAGCGAGGGGGCCAAGGGATTGGCCCATCCCTTCCAATCCGTCGTCCTGGAAAGTTCGTATCAAGGCACTGCCTAACTTGCAGGCCCCAGTGAGGAGGTGCTCCATCTTGTTGGTAGACTATGTTGGGCTACAGTTCTTCCACCTGTGGAATCAGGTAGTTCTCCAGCATATCTAGGTAGGTTGCAGCGGTAATGGTGTCTTCAGCGAAAAAGAAAGATCCGATTACTCGATCATGCATTAAACCGCACCAAACATTAACCTTTGGGCTGTCGCGTATATGCTCTCTTAGAATGCGCCAGTTGTGTCAGTTTACTGCTCCGGAAGTATAGAATGTTGCCTCATCAGAAAACAAAATGTCCTCAAGGAAGGTGGGATCATTGTTGATTTTTTTGGAGCACATCCTTAGCAAACTTCTTACACTTCGGTCGGTCATCTGATTTCAGTTCATGCATCATCTGGATTTAGTAGGGTGTAAGACGAAGGCGGTGCTTCACTATTTTATGTACGGATGTCATTGGCATATCCAGTTGACGAGCCGTTTGGCGAAGTGATTTACGGGGACTACGATCGAACGCCTCCCTGATCTTTTCTAATCTCTGTGTGTCCCTGAAGATCTGCCAGTACCCTTTTTGTGTAACAGGCTACCTGTGTTTAAAAAATTCTCATGCCATGGCTAAATTGACTTATGATTTGGAGGATCCTTTTTAAATTCTGTTTTGAACATTCTCTGAACCGTAATCATTGACTTAAATTCCGCAAGCCATAACACGCATTGTCCTTTTTCTTGAACAGTCGCCATTGTTTACTGCGTCTCGCGAATCATGGAACAACGCGCCAACAATAGTACCACGTGCCAACCGCGTGTTTCATTATCAACTCACGCGAGGCTAAGAAACTTTTTGAGTTTTTTTTGTGAATAAAAAAAATCACGTTAAAATCTGTAATAGTTTTTGAGTAATAAACATGTACAATACGAGAAACACCCTGTATATCAGGCATAAATTTGGCCCAATAGAAAATATAATGGATATTACCATCCCTATCAAAGCCAATAAAAAAACTTCGAATGTTAGTAAACATTGATATATTTATTTTCGTATAAGAATAAATAATGGAAAAATAAATTTTACTAGATTTTACATATTGTTAAAGACCACATACCTAGTAGAAATCCGCTTATTTGCGATTGGTTACTTATTCCGTATGTTTCTGTTGGCCTAGTAACTGGAAAGGGCAAACCCTGTTCATCGAGTAATTCCCAAACGCGTTGGCTAATAAAATTAATCTACGTAGTAGTGCTCTTTCCAGTCAAGTTTTTTTTCCACCCTTTATGCTTTACAGTAGACCGCAGTCGATAGATTGAGAAAAATCCCAATGTTAAAATAAGTCTGTGATTGTTGTTTTTTCATTGAAAAGAAATTTTCCCTTCTATACCAATTACAAGACACCTGTATTTTATTATACGCCTTTATTATATAATTTTCCTCTACACACCTACAACCCCTGGCAAAACGTATTGCATATAATGGGACGTTTGAACAACTTCGACAGTCACAAATTTTTTATGCAACACCGGGGCATTGGATCAGTCTTAAAAAATAGACATTTATTTATCTTTTCAGACACTACATGTGTATACATTTTCAGCCCAAATTGTTGAAAATTCAGAAAGAAAAAAAATCTTGACTGAAACCCCAACCTAGTAAAAAGTTTTGCATACACCTCTGACCTGGAAATAAATATTGCATAAAGATTCCAAACACCCAGTTAGAATAGAATATAGAATACACCCAGTAAAAATAGATATAATTTTATTTGTAATTAATTATTCTATTTTTTCTATTCTTTAAGTGTTTTTTTACTGTTTTGCATACAATGATTGTTGAGTATATATTGTTTTAATAAATGTTAATTAAAAAATTTCCACGTGATTATCACTGTCTGCAGCTAGTTGTCCCTCGCGAATAATTTTCGTGATCACGAGGATGTGTGTCCTACTATTGTTGATGTTCTTTCTGTGGTTACTGTTTTGTTATTTCAGACAGACCACTTCCAGCTTCTGGCTTGACCAGTCGTCCCTCCTTCTGGTCCTCCACGTCCTTACTAGCCTGCAGCATGGCGTTCAACTTCCATTTATCATTTTCATTCCAATGCTCTGCAAATTACTCCTACCCTGCCGTTCGATGTTTAGTTTCTTATTGAATTTCTCACTTTCTCGCGGCAGCCATGATTCTTTACCGAGCAGCATTGTTTTTCGGGTTTACCCATAAGGTAATAATTAAATTTCTTTTAATGCTATTTCAACAATAACGCGCATAAGGGACGCCATGCTGTACATTTCAATTCTTATTTCCCATTAATAAGTAATTATGATTTCGCAGACTTTCTTTAGACATTAAATGGGAATTTTGAAATTTCTTTTCCTTATTCTTTATAAGGAATTGGTCTGTCTCAATTTTTTTTATATTTAATCTCAATTCGCTCAATGTAGCGATTAATATTTCTCGTTCCAGTGTTTTGCTGTATTTAACGTACATTTAAGTATTTCTTTATTTTATTCCGAGAAATATTTTCTTTTGTAATTGAGATCGCAATGCCTATTCCTCAATTAAATCATATTGTATAGAACATTCTTTTTGTACAGAATTTTTGTATTTTATAAATAAATATCGCAATTTTTAAACCAAAACAAAAGTCTTTTAACGAGCCACGTTTACTCTTAAGTTTTGGGGTTCTTTCTTTTAAAGTATCAGCCATTAAATTCTATTTATTTTGCTTCCCCCTCTGAACAGTATCATGTGAATGTGTGTGCTAAAATTGTGAGAAATAGATTGGCAGAGATGGGCTATAGACGTTGCAAAGCAAAGACAAAACCGGCTATGACCAAGAAACAAATGAAGACCCGTTTATTATGGGCTAAACAACACAAACACTGGAATTCGGAAGACTGGAGACAGATGTTCTGAACGGATGAGAGTCTAATCTCAGTCGGTTGTGGTGATGATGCTGGCACGTTTGTGTGGAGCCGGACACATGGAAAATTTCAAAGTGATTGCTAAACCATTCGATAAAGTTTCCTGCAAATCTGGTGGTCTGGTGCTATCTATCGGCCAAAGGCACTGGAAGATAATGAATGCTAATGCGTACCATGATTTTTTAGAGGCTTTTTTTTAAATTCCCACATTGGAGGATCACTTTGACGATGGCGATTGCATCTTCCAAGATGACAACGCTTCTTGCCACAGAGCCAAATCTATCAGATTTCCTGAAACAAAGCAACATTACTACTTTACCCTGCCCCCCCCCCCACAGTCCGGGCTAGAACCCAATTGAGAATGCACGGGGAAAATTAAAAGAACTGGTTACAAAAACAGCCGAAATGTAAAGATACCTTAGCTAACGCTATAGTGACCAGTTGGGCCGAGATTGGGACTGATTATTGTCTTAACCTGGCGGACTCGATGCCTAAACAAATAAAAGTGATCAAGGCCAGTGGTGGGCCAACAAAGTTTTAAGTACCGTTTTGTTAAAGATATGCAATACTTATTTTCAGGTGAAAGCTGTATGCATTACTTATGTCCGGTCATAATTTTTTTCCATTATGTTGTTTCAATATTTTTGCCTCAAAATTTATACACATGTGGTGCTTGAATGGATAACTAAACTATTGTTTTTTTAAGTTGATCCGATGTCCCTGTGCTGCATAAAATATTTTTGAATGTTGAAGTTGTTAAAACGTCCCATGATATGCAATACTTTTTGCCAGGGGTTGTATAAGAAATTTTCATTGAGCATTCGTGCAATCCTAGATAAAATCTAATAGCGCAAAAACGTGTTGGAAACTTATACTATTTAATAAATTCATAAAATTATTAATATTATTAGAAACTATCAGCGGGTAATTACTTCTGTTTCTTCTAATCTGTTTCTTCGAAGTTGAGCTTTAACAGTATTGAATCTAAAAATATACATTAAAACAATCATAGAAAGCTTTCTGGAAATTCCTTAGATCCACATCAAGTTTGCATTTTTAATTTAAAATTGTGAATATTAAAACCATGAAAATGAGACCGTTACGTTAGCCAAAGATTCTGATCCAATTAAGCATTTTTGTTTTCCACTTTAAAGCTATGAATAAAACTTCCATAGCCTTTAAAAGCGATTTATTACTTGCCCTGCAACTGAATAATTAATTCGAGGTTGGCGAGGAATGTGCCCGTTAAAATCTTTTTCAACCGCAGGTTATCTAGCACCTATTTAAATGCCTAAAAGAGCTCTACGAAGTGAAATTATGTTTTGAATTATCTCAAGCGTCTCACTCGACTTAAACCTTATTGTTTTGTATTATCTGTTTATTTGTATATCCGAAATGTGAATTTTCAGATTGTTTACTCCCGTTTTGAAGTGCATTCATTGAAATTTGTCCTTTGTCGTTGAATATTATTCAATTTCAGTATAAAGGAGTTGGGTTCATTTTTATTGTTTAAAGTTGTTTTAGGTACACAAAAATTATCAATCTACATACCTGGTGTTAATAGTTCATCGTGGCCTATTAAGGTACATCTAGAGCAACTGCTTTTCTGAGCTATAGAAAAAAAAGTTGTTTCTTGTCCAAAAAAAAAACGACCTAGGCTACAATGGGAAAAATTATCCATCCACCAGTTTGCACGTGACTGAAATGACTGACACTAAGTGGCATACAGTATTCATATTGTTCAAGTTTACTTATTAATGTCTATACAATTATAAGTTTCTGAATAATATCCTGAACTTACGGTTTACAGTTGGTACGAGATATTATATTGTAAAACAAAATAGGACTGGATGACATTTTTGTGACAAAAATATTATCCATCTACTTAAACATTTGGACAGATGAACAATCATAATTTAATTTTTAATATTTAGTGGGACCTCCTTTGGCCCTGTATATTTAGGCATCGACTGTCCATAGATTCTACTAAAGGTTTTTTGTTTTTTTCATCGAGATCATTCCAGGATTTTATCAACAACCATGACACTTTCTCCTCTATTCCTCACTGTTAGCTTCAAACACTCCAGTCTATAAGCTCCACCAAAGTTACAATCATCTGAGCCAAATAAGTTAAATTTACTTTCATCTGAATCACACAATCGTCCTTGTTTAGATAGATACTCTTTTACCCAATTCAGCGTCTCACTCGGTTTTTCTTACTAATGTAGGGCTTCTTCCTTGCTGTGCATTTTTTAAGCCCGGCTTCTTGCAACCTGTTTCGAATTTTTCGCTTCTGCACACAATCCTACAGCTGATTATTTCCTTTCTTTTTTAATGCGTTTTACAATCTCTCTGTCTTCCCGTTCTGATGTTTTTCTCTTCCTGCCTGTTCTAATTTTATTTGTGATTTCTCCATTTCTCCTTTTGCGTGAACTTTTGGAAGATATATTGGATAGATGAGCTTGGAATTTGGAGTTCCTTGGCAATTACACGCTGACTTTTTCCATCCTTTAGTGCAGCTATGATTCTAGCTCTCAAATCATGTGAATGTTACATTTATTTTTCTGCAACGTTTCACTTCGTTCATTATCCATACCGATAAGTAATCAGTTGTGAATTTGATTGGCTAATTTTTTTAATATTATGTAATATTCTTTGGCTTGGAGCATTTACCTGGATGGATAATTTTTTGCTCTGCTCTTATAAGGTGTCTTATCTACTGTATCATCTACTTTTCCCCATTTAGTACAATGATTGGTTTGGTTTGTTTTGTTTGGTATTAACGTCGTTTTCAACTGCCATGGTCATTTCAGGACGGCATTATAGGGGCCGCAAATTTTGCCTCGCAAGGGTTCTTTAACGTGCAGCCGGCAAACGACAACACGGGGCCAACGGCTTTACTTCCCTTCCGAAGGAAGTGCGTGATCTCAGGATTTCCCCCTGAAAAATCCTCGTCGTCCTCGGCCGGGATCGAACCCGCGTACTCTGGCATCAGAGGCGATCACGCAACCGCTGAGCCACCGTAGTACAATGATCCCTATCCTATATGAGATGTAATATAGCTTAAATAATGAAGATTATGTTAAATTAATTGGCTTTATTTTTTTAACTTTTTCATGTTTACGTAAAATGATGGACGGATAATTATTTTGCTCTCTGTGTGTTCATATGACATTTTTTGCTCAACCTGGCCTCCCCAATAAAATGCAAAAGTTTTTATACTCGTTATATAAGTGATATCAGAGATGAACTTCTCAGAATAACTTTAAGAAATATTTCTGATAGCGATTTACTGCAATCTAAATGACATCTAAGTCGAGCACGTGATCAATATCTCATTTCAATCAAGTAATACCAATAATTACTCTCTGACCCAGTTTTCAACCACATATACAAGTGACTTTGAGCTCATTCTAAATAATTTGAAAATGTTACAATGGAAAATGGAGAACATAAACATTCAAAACTATTTTAAAATCTTCTCTTCAGCAGACACATAAAATTTGTATTTATTTTAGTCGCTTTTTTAAAAACCAGAGTTTCTCGGAAAATATAATAGATAGAAAAAAGAAATTTTGCCAGCTGCAAATTTGAAGCTTTCTACAACCACAGTACATAGCTTAGTTATACCAATCTGCTAAATCTGTATATGATTGGCTCATAAGGTCCGACACACAAAATTAGAAACATGACATTATTTTAGTGTTTCATGACATATATTTTTAAAACAGCTCGTAACATGAATAATAATAAGAAATTAACTATAGTGAAATTATGGCACACTTTTAATTAAATACTTATGTAACTAAAGATGTGGTCTGTCAGTTTTTGAATCTGGAACGTATTTTCTTGTCACAAAATATTAGAAACACTAAAGAAATAAGAGCCATGCAAATTAGAAAACACTTTGGGCAAGATCATTTCACTTAAAGAGATAGAGCAGGTTTATATTATTCAGGAAATAAGACAATTTGTTTCACAACTCTGTTGATATTTGCAATGGGGTGCAATAAGGACCTAACTGCTGGAGAGAAGGCCGTGATTGATGTTTAGCTATAGAAAATGTTCCAGCTGCAGATATTACACGTCGACTCGTCAGAGGAAGGTCCACGATTTCAAAGTTCTTGAATGGTCAACGAAGTGCGGCTGGAAGATCCAATTCTGGACGAAAATCTGTAGCAACATCTCGAGATAGACGAAGAATTTTTCATTTAGCCACGACAAAGAACCTATCAAGTCGCAAATTACAGCGTAATTAAATAATCGGATGTCAAGGATGACTGTTCTTCGAGTGTTGAACAAAGTGGTAATGTGAAATATAAGAAAATGAAGCAACGACCATAGCTTCAGCAGAGACATATTGAAGCAAGATTGAGGTGTGCAGTAGCGCACATGTCATAGGACAGAATGGAAATCTGTTATATTTACTGAAGAAAAGAAAATTAATCTTGATGGTCCGGACGGACTAAAGCGTCATTAACATGATATAAGAAAAGAACTCGTGTCTTTTCCAAACGAGTCCAAGGAGAAGGATATGTGAGTGTGTGGGGCGGATTTGCGTTTGAAGGAAAAACACCATTGGCCATTATAAGTGGAAGGATGGACTCCACAAAGTACCAACTGATGCTGGAAAGCAACCTGATACCATTTACAAGAATTGGGGGACAAAATTCAATATTCCAGCAAGATAACGCTCCCGTGCATGTCTCCCAGTCCACCAAAGAATGGTTCAGAAACAAAAATATACCACTTCTGGAATGACCAGCGATCAGTCCTGACCTGAACCCTTCGAAAACCTGTGGGGAATGATGGCTAAGACTGTGTACAAAAATGGACATCAGTTCACGTCAACTAGTGAATTGCTAGAAGCAATCCTCAAAGCATGGGATGATAACACGTTAGAAACCCTCCAAAATCTAATTGTCACTGTGAAAAGCAGAATATGCAAGTTGTTAAAGAAACATGAACATTTTATTGGTCATTGAATTTAAGTTTATGTAAAAGTTTCTATTATTTTGTGACAGAAAACATATTCTAGATTGTAAAAGTGATCAATCATATCTTTAATTAACTAAATATTTTGTTGAAATACACGTTATAATTTCATTCTACTTCTTTTTTCGTTATTATTCATGTTACCAGCTGTTTTAAAACTAAATAACACTCGAAACACTACAATATTGTCATGTTTCTAATTTTGTGTGTCGGACCTTATGTGGTGGATCTTGGAGAATAAAAATGTGGTGGCATGTTACAACAACCATTTTATGTATTCTGAATGGAAGTTAGACGTTAGATAGGAAAAAACTTGATCACTAGGCTCAGAGAGTTAAAGCTTCAAAAAGTGGACAAGGTTGCATGTAATACCAAAGCAAGAGATTGTATTGAAACCAAGCAAAAAGGGATACGATACCTTTTAATCAACAAACTAAATAAACCAACTACCCATACAACAAGGAAATTGTGGATATAATACAATGAAGGAAAACAAACAACCCATATTTATGACATTCGGACAAAGGTGTTATTCCAAATTTGCCCCCCTAGTGAAAGTTTAAAGAAGAAATCTATGAACAATGGAGCCGAACAACGCACTCCAGCATGATGGCCGAAATATGGGAAGGGATAAAGAATGTCTTTGCCCCAAAACTTCCGTAATTAATTTGTTGTCTAAGTTCCAATATTTAATTTTGAACGTTACAGCCTTTTACATCAATTAATTTTGCCAGTTTAAATATGATTCAGTACATCCGTGGCTCCAGACTAAAAATTTCTTTTGTGGAATTGCGGTTTCCTTATTTTGTTTGATACTACCATTGTTAACAGTTTTGGGCATTATACCACTTGTATTATTAAAGGGCAAATTAAAGGATTTTTCGGGTATTTACAAATAATGCTTATCTCCAACCCGACATTCAATAGACAGGGTTTTGATTTTTCACAAAATAATGGGTATTATTTAGGGAATGAACTCCTTTTATGTAGGAACAAAAACCGTTTATTGCAATATGGGTCCCAAAATGCATGGCTTTCGTGTTATCCCGCAGGTGGATATGGTCATTGACCGTGCCACGTACTTAATTCAGGAGCTATGATATGCACCTCATGTACTTTAAAGCAGACGGCAATGCTGTGCAGGCTCGTCGATTTTACCATACCGAAGATGTCCAGATTCGCCGCCTCTCTGAACATCTGGAGTTGTAAAATGAATTAGCAAAAAGTGTTTTCAGCGCTAGAAGATAGTCATGGGCACAAGCACATTTTATTTATGCTAACTGCATGTCTGCTTAATAATGTGAAGTATAATATGACCAAAAAATGTACAAATCTAAATTATAACAATTAAACGCAGTATTTTCTATTTGAAAAATGAATTAACAAAAATAAACACAATTCACCTGCACATAGGTGTCCATTTCATTACAGTCATTTTTGGTTTTAATTATCAGTTGACTTACGTATAGATAGGTCTTTTATTCTGTTCGGCATTGACAGAATTAATCTTTGTAATTCATTTTTAATGGTGGTGATGCGTTTTTTTTTTGTTTTTTTTTTGCAGGCTTGTTGTGTTCCATTTGCATAAGCACTTCGTAATAGTGAAGCTCATAGGTATTCTTGGAGATTTAAGGAAGCGCTAAGTGGTGGCTACTTCAAACCTTTTACTCCGTTCACTTGAAACAATAGACCGTGGTCAAAGCTGCCTTATGTGCAGGGGTATTATCTTGCTGCAGGATCCAGTTTCCACTGCTAATTAGAGGTCATATGGGTATCTAATGTTATCCAATGAAGTCTTGATATTTGTACTAGTCGATGTGTCTGTCAATAATTATATCTGTTTTTACATGATATCCGAAACGTGCCCAAACCATTATTCCTCCGTCACCGCTCTGTCTGCGCTTTAGATATGCTTTTTCATCGTTTCTCAAATCATTCCAGTACATTCTTGAGTCTGGTTTATCCAAAGTAAAACACTTTTCGTCTATGATGATAACGTCAGCCCATTCTTATGTTCTCTGGCCCAAGAAACCAGACAAACTTTAGGTGTTATTTTATAAGTTATCCTCAGCGCGCCATTTCTCGGGTATCGTGGGGGGGCGGCCCCGCCGACCTCCCGCGCCGGAGGGGTAAGGCTCTGATTTCTTCTTATGGGGTTATCTGGAAAAATGTGGTTTATGCGAATAGTCCACACATGATTGCTGAGCTGAAAACGAACATAACAGCCATTTCGAACATAACAATAGCCATTTCTAACAATCGGCCTCGGTGGCTCAGTGGTTGGGTGATCGCCTCTGATGCCCGAGTACGCAGGTTCGACCTCGGCCGAGGACGACGAGGATTTTTTTCAGGGGAAAATCCTAAGATCACGCACTTCCTTCGGAAGGGAAATAAAGCCGTTGGTCCCGTGTAGTCGTTTACCGGCTGCACGTTAAAGAACCCTTGCGAGGCAGAATTTGCGGCCCCTATAACGCCGCCCTGAAATGACCATGGCAGTTGAAAAGGACGTTAATACCAAATAAGCCAAACCAAACCATTTCTAACAACAATACCGCCATACTTCGCAGAGTCTCACGAAATCTGGTAAAGCGAACACGCTTTTGTAATCGCGAAAGAGGACGCCATTTTGAACATTTATTGCCTAAAGTTTGCCTGCTAAAACTAAAAGCCAACATTTCAACTGATCTCTGTGATACTTTACCGTCATTTAAACTCTCAAACTAATACTTTTACGGGAAGATAAATTTCGATGTGCGCGACTTTAAACTCAGTCTGTATTTTTGCGTTTTCCGATCTTGTAATTACATGAAATACATTCATGTAAATTGATGTTAGAACATTAAATGATCTTATTCAAATTGGGAAATCACATTTTCATATAGGTAAATACATGTACATTTAGAACAATGATTTTTGTTAATTTATTTTCCAAGTAGGAAATACCGTATTCAATTGCAATAATTCAGTTGTGTATATTTCTTGGTGATATTGTACTTCACATTATTGAGCAGATATGTAATTAGAGTAAATAAAAGTTAATGGTTGAGTTTGTATCATTCTAACGGTGAAAACACTTTTGGCAAATTCATTTTTCTGGAATGTATATTGGTCGTCTTCTTTTGACAGTAACAGGTACAAACTTCCCATGGACATGTCGTACCGAACAACGTCAATCATCTCCTGCGGGATGAAAGGAAAGTGCGAAATCATGCTTTTAGAACGATGCCTAAACAATAGAGGCCACTATTTATGAAACAGAATGTATGTCATGATGCTTGTCTTTTTTGAGACAATTTTTCTATCTATCTTTTGCGGATTATATGGAGGGTTTATGATTATGAAAGACCGCCAAATTTCTACATGATAATAGACAAAAAAGTAAAACCATATTTTGAAGAGTTTACCAGAAGGTGAAGTAAATTTCCATTAAGATTCCAAAATATTAATTTCTTCAATGCTTAATGTTCTGCACAAAGGTTTTGGCTAATGAAATTAATTAAATTTAGTCTTTACATGTTCTAACGGTAAACAAGTTTAACTCAATTTGTTAATTTTTATATCTAAAATCGAGCCTGCATTTCTTTGTAAATTTCGCTCGCTTACTGCGTATACATTAAATTGAGTAGTTTTATACAGGAAATTGCTCAGCATTAACTGCTCCCGTGGCGAATTCCTATGATGCTGTAACTTTTTATCTAAGATAGCATCACTTATAATTTTTAAATTTTTTTCTCACATTCTATTTCGGTGCTAAATGCAAAAAGATATTTTTCTACTTATTTAAGCTGTAATAAATTCGTTATTCATTTAGTATTCTAATTGTAAGAGAAAATTAACAGAATGTATCTTTAGCAAAACGAATTTTTTAGAAAACATCCGTGAGGAAAATTTTTACATCAACAAACGTTCTTTTAAAAAGTAAACAAATTCCTTTCTATTTTTTTTAAAGTGAATAATCAATACATCATTTTCCTTGAGAGTATTCACGTTTCTAAAAAAAATAAAATAAAATGAACAGATCTTGATAATATTGAATGATGAATAACAGGCATAAATGAAAACGGCATCTGTGCCCATGAGATTGATTAGATGAGGATTTGCGGTTGCAAACTTTGGAATCTAATACAGTCCTTCACCGAAAGAAAAATATTAAGGATGGTATCATCTTCGAAAATCCCTTTTTTATTGCCTTAAAAACTGCATTTTTTCGATCCCCGTAGGCAGTTGTTGCCCTCGTTCTGGTTCTTCCTTCGCTGGATGGCTGCACCGAAAACGTCTGGTGCGGTTCCCACGACGCGAACCATTTGCATGGCAAAGAGAAGGATCCCGTAGCAATGAAGCGCTATGTGACTGCGTGGTTTAAAGGCATCTCCGAAAAACAACGCTTCACTAGACAGCTTTAATGCTCAAGTTGGTGATAAACAAAAAAATAAAACCCGCCGTGGAATTCGCTAGCGAAAGTTTGTGAAAAAAAAGAAAAAACTGAAAATGCGCCCGTCTTCATTTACTATTTTATGCAGACCTGGCAGAAAATCTCCAACGTGAAGCTAATCCTTCTTATAAAGTCAAAATGTTGTTAAAAGATAATGCGGGAAAAAGTCCCTCTCCCGCTGAATAACATTTTGGAGTAAGCAAAGTGGAATTGAAAATAAAGACGTGGGTAAATTGAAAATATCTAGTTTAGAATAACGTGCTACAGTTTACACCGTCGACCTTATCTTCTGAATTTTAAATGGACTACGACAAGAGAAGTGAAAGAAAGTTCAAAACATGCTAACGAAGACGGCTCTACTAAAAATAGAAGCTACGTACATTGCATTTCGATGAATATTATGACACAAAGGGATTTTTGGTGATTATTACTGAACAACGTTAATCATGTTCATTTATTATTTAGTAATTTTTATTATCGTGAATTTCTCGATGTTCGTTGTCATCATGCAACGATCGGAAGACTACAAAATTTATGGTAGCGGTGAAGGATATTTGGGATTATCTCATTGCGTCCACGTTCGTTATTTGCAAAGCCGAATGTAGAAAAGCCTAAGCTAATGATTTTATTGTTTTCTCTGTTTGGGGTTTGTTGATTGCAACTGTTTAATTGAAGAGAGAGAGAGAGAGAGAGAGAGAGAGAGAGAGAGAGAGAGAGAGAAACTGGTATTTGCAAAGTTACGAAAATGGTGAACATATTTCAAATTCAAGTAGTTACATTAGAAGTGGAGATATTCAAGTGATACGTTATCCGTGATTGTCGTCTGCATAGTAACCATTGCTTGCGCTAATTGGCGATCGAATGACTCAAACAACTACCTAATATCAAAACGTATAATTTTCACCAAGGATACTTCCATGACATGCGCATAGCAATTAAAAATTGCCGAGCAATAACAGTTAGGATCAAATATTGAAATTAAATGAACAATAAAAATATCTCAACACGTTAAAGATAAGTTCCGTCCATGCAATACAAATGTGCCAAATAATGGCTTGAAAAATCTTTTATTATTAAAAATCTTCACAATAACTATTTATAAGACAAAGTAATCAAATATATGTATTAGGTACAGCTGTCTAGTAGTGTGGTGAGCCGCTGGTATTCGTTTGGGCATGGATTCAACGAGACGTAAAATAAGTTCAACAGGAATGTTGGCCTACACAGACATGAGAACTTCACCTAATTTCCGGAGATTCAATGGAGTTGTATGCAAGGAGCGAACGATCCTTTCCAGTTCATCCCGACGATGTTCAATGGGGTTGAGATCTGGGTACTGAGCCGACCACTTCATCAAGGAAAACTCACTGTTATGTTCCTAGAGGCAATCCATAGTGATCCTAGCCAGGGCAAAGCTGGAAGGAGCCTTCTGGGTGCGGATAATTAGTGAGCATGAAGGGGGCGAACTTGATCTGAAACAATGTTTATACAATGTATATGCTTATGTATGAAGACCCAGTTCATGACAAGAACACATTCCCCACACCACTACTCACTTTCCACCACCTTGCAAATATCATTCAAAGATTTTTTAAATTAACATTAAAAATTCATATCTAAGCAAGCTATATTTTAAATACTTAAAATAGCCTATATGAAGTGTGTCCATTAAGTATCCGGACTGATTTAATTTCTAGACAATCGCAAAGGTCGTTCAAGGTGGACCTAGTTTTTCGCGTATATAAAATCGAAAAATAACTCTAGCATATTGCATTTTTCACGGAACGTTACGTACCGGTACTTCTTTATGAGTATTCCTCGATCGGCATGACATATTTGACGCATACGCAGCAGCTCCATCAAACATTGTAGTAAGCAGTATCTCTGTAGCTGTGGGACAGCGGTTCTTCTGTCTGGAACTTCAGATGTTTTTAAGCAGGCTAAAACAAATGACAGTCATTGCACAGCGGGCCAGAATGGCCTAAAACGTTGCAAAACATGATTTTTCAAAAATGATAATCGAGTGTTGAAAACTTTTTTTACGTTAATAAATATCCAATGATTATTCCATTGTTAGAGGGTGTGTTTTATTTGAAACCGATCGCTTGCAAAGCTAGAGAAGTGCGAGCCTCTAAATAAACAAAGAACAACTAAAAGTTCATGAGGTTTATGATCCAAACTTTCATCACAGCCAGTTCGAATAAGAAACAACAGAGAGTCACTACTTTTCTACAGTAACAATTCCATATGTAAGTATTATTTAAACAGTGAAAAAAGTTTTTTTTTTATCGGTAATTTTTTGAGATAGCTTATATTTCAATAACGTCCTCAAAATGATACATTGGCGATTTTATTGAATTGTTCTCTTTAAGTTTTAAAAAGTGCCCGACATATCCCGGCACTAATATTTCGTTTTTTGTATAGTTTATTTCCATATTAATTATTACAAAAAAATTGGCTGCTCATATATATTTATTTAAATATCCTAAAACGTGAAGGTTCTCGTTCAAAAAAATTGGCCAAACAATTGCGCATAAATGCCACAAAACATGCTCGTTTACAGTCTTTACTAAAATTATATAGGGTGTTCTCGAATAACGTGTACAAACTTGGGGGGGGGGTGA
The DNA here is from genome assembly GCA_023313115.1 of Rhysida immarginata. Classification (NCBI taxonomy): domain Eukaryota; kingdom Metazoa; phylum Arthropoda; class Chilopoda; order Scolopendromorpha; family Scolopendridae; genus Rhysida; species Rhysida immarginata. The sequence continues at coordinate 485,279 of JAHWFO010110510.1, read as the reverse complement.
TAGAGGGACAAAATCTAAGCAACATTTCCCTCTTTCTTTTTTTTCTTTGGGGCATTGTTTTTGAGATTAAAAATATTGAAATCCTACCTGCAGGAAACAGTTGTTTGGATAGATATTATTCGGGTCTCAAGAGAAGACCTCTGAGTTGCACAATTCCATCTGATGAAGAGCTGGTAGCCAGAATCGCCGTAGCTGCGGACCACATTCACGAAGAACCATGAACTTTTGAAAGTGTACGTTAGTAGATGCGGCGATGTTGTGAAGCATGCATTCATGCCAGAGGGAGTCAATTTGAACACTTATTGTAAAACATTTGCATGTTTCATAAAAAAAAGTCACATTATTTGATGTATACAATGTAAAACTGGGCGTTGTACAGCTTTCTCATAGCAACTTAGAAATTTTAGAGGACTCGCTCGATGTTTCTTTCGTTGATCGTTTAAAAAGGGGGAACCTCTAATCCACAAGGAGAATATCTTTTTGGTTTCCCCTTTCTGATTGTTCCATTCGACAGTTTTCTGCTTATTATTTTTTGATCTTCTGACAATGGCTCAAAGCATTTATGACATTCTTTTCGAGTACAAGGTATGTCAGATAAATTAATTCGACTGAGCCTCACTTTATTTAACCCGAGCTTTCTATCTTTAATCCGTTATTGCTCATTAAAGTACTTTCCTGCACAACTTACATTGCTCCAAAATTACTTAGGAGTAAAATCTTCTTCGGACTTTGGGACAGGACGATTTTGCTGTCGGATGGCGAGAAATCAACTCAGGAGACAATTTTATTTGATTTAACTGTCAACTAACTGATTTAATCCGGTAATCTGATTTTATTTATTGAATTGCTTTGAATTTGTAATTGAATTGTCTTGCAATTGAAGTGGAATTTGTAATTTAAATTGCTTTAATCATTGCATTGAATTTACCAAATTATGTCAATTAATTGATTAAGAACTAACAAAAATCTTTTTGGATGTTACCCATAAAAGAAACTACATTTTTAATTTGAACTTGGATTTCTTTAGGGGCCCAACTCCAATTTGAGCATATTTAGTTTTCAAATGCGAACAATTCTGTGGAACGAAAATAATAACCGAACTCAAGTTTTTATATGTAAAATAGAAAATTGGTTCGTTGAAATTTCTAATATCAGATATCATTTTTAACCATATTATATTTGATTTCCCAAAAAAATAGTTTGTAAAGTTGGACATCGCTTGGAATACTGCATTCACTCATTATCTACTTTCTTTGAATCCTTTGCTCTTTTGCCATCCACAAACCGAGATTGCGGTGAATTCATTCTAATGGCCAATGGAATGGTTTCGAGTTGACCACGTGAATGTAAAGGATTAAAAAAAGATTTGAAATCGATACTTCTATTAGAAAATGAAGTTAATTGACTTAACGTTCTTTTAAGACTGCATTTATTATGTCAAGAAATTCTGTAAAAAAAGATCAGTATGAAATAATCAAAATAACGAATACTTTACAATTCGGCAAAAGCTTGTTTGTTACAAATGAAAACTTCCAGAGTGATTGTTTCATAACCCCACGACTTTAAAATAAGAATATAGCAAAATTTCTATTTACAAAGATTATTGACGACTGTAATAATTTATTTACGAGGTCTGCCTGGAAAATATTTAGCCACTGATAATATAAAAAGAACGGATTTCGTGAACCTAACCTAATCTAACCCAACCTCTTCAATTTCAGTACCTCCTTCAGTTTGTCCCGTAGTAATGAATAATAAATTGATGAATAAATAATATATCACTGAACCTGTCGTTATTTAGTCCACAAAAACTAATACTTATCCAAAACCAGATCCCACGACTTCTGGGTCCGAAATTTCGGTGGCCCAGGATGCTTTATATTTCTATTCATATACTTATCTTTTCTCTCAGGATCATAAGAATGGAGCTACATTTCATTAATTTTAACATAGGGAACAAAAAGTCGAAGGCATCCCGTCGAAATCGTTTCAGATGTACGTTTGAGGCCGCCACACATGCACGCTTCTGAACGGAACTTACAATTTTAGGCATCCATTTAGATGAGAGCGCCCTCATGTTCGGCAACTCATGGTTTAGGCAATTTATACATTGACAGGAAATTCCAAGGGCCTCTGCCTTTTGGATCAGATTCATCGAACTTCCAAGATCATATTATTAACAGCACCCTTTTGTTCGGGATCAATTACCTAATGTCCTGTTTTAAATCGTGGTAATTAAACTACAGTTACGTTTACTTATGTGTTCCTTTACTCTCAACCTGTCGATCAAACAATGGGTGTCCGAAGAGCTGTCGTCGCCGATGTTGACCCATCCGAACTCCTCCGCTCTCATCGTTCCTTGGTGTCATCAATATTTGCTTCTATTTTCATATTAGATGGCTAGATACTTTTCGGACAGACCATGTATAATTTACTGCATTTGGCATTATCAAGACTATTTTGGCAATAAAAATCTGCTAAAATAATGATATTTATGACTATAATTAAAAATTAAATAATTGTTAATAGAAATGCAAAATTGATCTTTACAGAGAATACTTATCGTTCTAATGATGTTACGAGGGTAGCCCAGAAAGTAATGCACCACAATTTGTTCTTCAACAATTATTTATTGAACACAATGAAACTTATACACACGAAAGAATGATGTTTCTTCTACACTCCCTATTTTTCCACATAATCTACATCCCGTTCAATGGCCTTCCTCCAGCGAAACACAAGGGCGTGTATGCCCTGTCGGTACCAGTCCTTTTTCTGTTCACGCATCCATGTCATCTTCAAAATCTCTTCCACGAATGACATTCTTCAATGGCCCAAACAAGTGAAATTCTGAGGACGCTAGGTCAGGGCTGTAGGGTCGATGGGGTAACACTGTCCAACCCTGTTTCGTGATGTGTTCCGACGTCTTTAAACTGGTGAGAGGGCGAGGGTTATCGTCTTGAAGCAAACAATCAGCTGGGTTGTTATGGCCTCCAAGTCGCTGAAAGCGCTTCTTGAGTTTGGTTAATGTGTTCACATATGCATCAGAATTAATGGTGCTGCCGCTCGGCATCACATCAATGAGTATGACACAATCACAGTCCCAAAACACAGTGATTATGACCTTACCAGCAGAAGCAGTTGTTTTGAAATTTTTTCTGTGGAGAGTGCGGATGACGCCATTCCATCGATTGTCGTTTTGTTTTGAGTCCAAAATGGTACACCCAGTTTTCATCAGTTGTCACAATCCGGGACAAGAAGGCTTCCCCCTCAGCTTCAAAATGTTGCAGCAACTCAGAAGAAATGTTTTTTCTCAGAGCTTTGTGTTCCTCCGTAAGACAGCGCGAAACCCATAGTGAACACGCTTTTGTGTAATCAAGAGAACGGATGATTTCACTCACACTTCCTTTGCTGATTGACAGCTCCAGCGCCAACTATCAAGTCGTTCTGCGTCGGTTCTGACGAATGAGCGCATCAGCACGCTGCATCTTGTCAGGTGTGACAGCCGAGGATGGCCGCCCCGACCGCGGCAAATCTTGGAGCTCCGCTAACCTTCTGTGCCCATCGACTAACCGTACTTCTGTCGATTGCTGATGCTCCATAAACTGCACATAAACGTTTGAGAATGTTTCCAACCGTTTCTTGCTCCGCAGTAAGAAATTCAATGACGACACGCTGCTTGTAAAGTACATCACTTACAGACGCCATGTTGTTCCATTGCTGCACGTACGCTATCTGTCGGAAGAAACGGAAACTTTCCGCGCGCACTCCGAAAACTTCAAAGAATGCATATCTCAAGTTTCGCATTGTTGGGGACGGAGAAAAAAATTGTGGTGCATTACTTTCTGGGCAACCCTCGTATATCATGTGATTAATTTTTGCACAAAGATTCGCTTCAGATTTGCCATCTAACAAATTAAAACCAAAATCTGGTGCTTTTTTCAAGATATTAATGAATTTGGATTCAAAGTGGCATTTACGAACGGAACGAGGTTGATTAGAAAGGATCAAGCAACATTCAAATTTAATCCACTTTAAAATCATGAGTATCCAATACCCCATGTTACTCGCTTTCCCCTTGACAGTTAACAAATCTCAAGGATACTCCTCCGACCAGGCTAGATGTGCACTCTCAAGCAAGTTTACATAGACCGATTTATTTTGCTCTAACTTTATATCACAATCATGAATATATTGAGCTTTATCTCCGCAACACATATCTATAGACATGGAAATAGAACTCATTTATAAATGGTAAGTCACTAATAACATAATAAAAACATATTGTGTTATTGAAAGAATTTTTATCTTAACCAATTCATATTTTATTTTTTTTATTTTATATTAAACAATTTATACAAAGAAAGACACGGAAAAACATAAACATTTTCATGTTGGTCTTAAGAGCAGCTGCATATATTTGCAAAGAGTTATTGAAGTTTGTTTTTTTTTAAAGCTCGAAAAGCTCGAAAATGTCGATCTTTTTGAAAGCATTTGGAAAATCGAAAGGAATGCTGCTTCATTTGTCATTTTTGATTGAATGGCATATCACACGTCATAGATTGGCGTTTGAAAAATTTTAACGTTCATGTGCCAGTAAACTGATTTCAAAAACACTTTAGCATCAGTTAAACTCAGGAAAAATCTTTATCGATTGTCGTACAAAATACAGACATACAAACCAACATACACTCATATTGAAATGAACATATGCTTATCAACATATAGTAAGATGCATTTAATTATAACTGTTGAATTTAAATAAATGCTTCGTTAAATATTTTATGAGATATAAACAATAAGGGCAAATGAATTAGAAACGTGTGATCTACATATATAAATTTGTTTTAATCCCTTTTTACGCAAAATAATTTGAAGTCATGTGATTAAGCGTGTACTTTATCATTTACCAAAAAGGAGTTGGGAGACTCATTGTTGGTAGTCCTCTAGCTGCCGCCACAATTGTAATAACGAAAAGGTTGACTAAATGCTCGAAAGGTGCAATATGCACATTATTCAATCGTTGAAAAAAATGATCCATATTCTATGTCTATGGCTCAAAAACCGCCAATCATGAGCGAGATAGATCCACGACTTTACATCCAGTATGCAACAATTGACAAATAATTTTAACCAAGGCTGTTTCTGGTTCATATCTGGTAGATCCATGCGGATCCAGATGTCTACACGAAAATCTCTGATATCTGAAAAGACCAGGATATTTCGTCTCCCAAAAAATGGTGTGTGTAACGTTGCGAATAGACTCGAAGAAGGCTATGTGGTCTGAAGTATCACGATACACGGTGGACTTAGCAAAGCCTTATCAACACAACTCAAGGCTCTTAACCAACAAACATTGTGGTTCCATAATATGGAGGTTCTGCTGGTTTTCGGAATTGGTCCCCTGAAGGTCGAGTGCGTTCTATAGACTGCCTGAACACTGTTGCCAACCAAGTCCATCCTAAATGTGACGTTTTTTTTCATGGATGATAATGGTGCCGTTGGTTCAATAGTGGTTAGCAAAGACGAAGATGATTATCATTGCTTTGCAGCCCCAAAGCGCAAATGCCAACCTCATAAAAATGTTTGGGACATTTTGGAACCCATATCCGACAGTAAGTTCCTCTTCCAACAAATCTGCGAGAACTAAGGCGAGAACACTAGTCTTCCTTCGACTTACACTTGCTTCAACACCTTATTCATCTAATTCCAACATTGGGCCAAAGAGGGTCCAATAAAATATTAAAACAGATGTTTATAATTAATATTTTAATATAATTTGTAATTTTTGAAGATTTTATTCGAGATTTTATCCCGTGTGAATATATAAAAAGCTGGTCATGGTATCGAAAAATCACAAACATCAGACGCTGTGAATTTCTTTTTCATTCCCCTATCTCTCATTTGCCTTCCAACGAAATCGGAATTTCTGATGAAAATAGGAAAGAAAATTTCACAGCTTGAACTCTAACCAGGAACTTTCAGCAAATCGCGCTGACGTCCTAACCAACAAAGACTATGGGCGCGAAAGCATTACGTCATTTAGGAAAGATAGTCCGGCCTTCGAAATATGAACTGGTCTAACCACCCCAAAGGACATACGAGGGGAAGTCAGTAAGTAAGTTACAAATGGATATAGAAATGAAACAAATACGAGTACTGATTTGAAAATTACTTTTATTTTTCCGCATAATCTCCCTGTGCATCGAGGCCTTGTCCCGTGGATTCACAAGCCCCTCAAAACAGTAAGATAAAATTCTTTGGGCTGCTGCCTGAACCAGGCGGTGACTTCTCTTTGTACAGCTTCATCGTCGCTTTGATTAAGAGGACCTTAAGGAAAGTGTTTACCCGAAGAAATGCAAGTCGCTTGGAGCAAGGTCAGGGTTATACGGAGGATACTCGAAGACTTGCCAGTTGACTTTCTCAGCATCTCAATTGCCTTATTGGCAGTAAGAGGATGTTAACAGTCTTCTGGAATTACGAAGCCATACTGTTTATCATATAGCCCTGATTTTTGCTACTCATAACTTCCATTTGTTCGGTCCTGTTCAACATTATATTTCGTCCAACAATGAAGCTGTACAAAGTGGAGCCATCGCCTGCTTCAAACAGCAGCCCAAAGAATTTTATCTTACTGGTTTTGAGGGACTTGTGAAACGATGGGACAAGTGCTCAATGTACAGAGAGATTATGTGGAGAAATAAATATAGCTTTCACACCAGTATTCGTATGCGTTTCATTTCTATATCCATTTGTAGTTAGCAGAAAAGAAATTTCCACAGCCTGGGCTCGAACCACGAACCTTCATCAATAATTTCAACATCAGAGGCATGGCGTATAATAAATAAATCCTCGTGATCATTCTTGAGTTAAAGAATTCCATTTATATTATTCATTTAATGCATTTTAAATTAATTGGCATAATTCTAAAATTGTTTTTAATGTACCTATTTTTAGACAATCGCATCTGTTCCATAAATGTATTTCTGAAAATTACTTTTCCTGTAAAAACTTTTGTAATAACTATTTTTGGATTTATTTCTTATCATTAGAAATGATGATCTAAGTGGAAATAGAGATATCACATATCAGAAGATATAAACATCTTCCTTTTACGTAGATGACCACGATATGTTAATTTTAATAATTTTTCGACATATGATAAAAGCCTAAGTTAGGCTCCGTTGCGTAATCTTTGATTTGAAAATAGATTTCTTAATAATATGATTAGACAATATTTTAAATTAAAAGTTTAATACTTAGATTTGGCTAATGGCGATTTCTCTACATGCAAGGTGTGGCAATTAAATACTCGGACTAATACAAATACTCACAGGCGGTAAGTCTAAATGAAAATTCTGTTTAATATGCTTCAAAGTAATCCCCACCGAACACAACACACGTTTGAGCGCGTTTGTACAAGAGCGTTAAAAGTCATCGGAAGGAATCCTCTTGATTTCCGATGTCACGTTTTTCTCAATGTTGAAAACGTCTTGAAATCGGGTACCTTTTGTAGCACCCCTTTATGCACTGGCATATTTTTCGCTGATCCCTCGGGGATCTGCACTGCTTGATCCGGATAGAACGCGTAACTGCGCCACAAAATGTCTCTGTCGGTCCACAAGGGGATCCGCTCCAAACCATGATCCTGATAAACGAGTGACATCTTTGCGAGTTTATCTGCTGGTCCCAAGGCGTACTGCCCTCCCCCACGATCCGAAAATGCAAGACACACCCTCGAAACTTAAATTGTTGATTTTAGGGAGCGGTCCTTCTACCAAGGAGATTGTGAACCCGGGAGAACGATCGTTTCTTATTGACAATGAGAATGTTCGCAGATCTGACTGATTATTGACGCAAGCAACTAGCAGGAGTTGTCCGACCTGTCCTATATGAGGTAGATTGCTTGCCTATCTGCTATGATCAATGAGTAATGATAAACGATTTTAAGTAATGAATAATCGCAAAATTCATCCACGACATTATTTTTGCAGCTTTTTGGTTTCTTCATGCCATGAGGCCGGCCAGGTGGCCGAGAGGGCTAGGGCGTAGGCTTTCTAGTTCTCGAGTCCGCCTGGTCGTGGGTTCGATTCCCGTCGTGGGCATGGATGTTTGTGTTTGTTCTGGGCTGCGTACAGATATAACTTGTGTAAAAGGATCAAAATGACCTTAGTAGACAGCCGGGTTAACACAACACCTCCTAAAAAGAAAGCCAAACAACTGAAACGTCATACTTTGTTATATGGGGCCAACGATATAAAGGGCTCCAGCGCGGAAAAGTCACCTGACCATGCTAGTCCGAGTAACAATGCAATCTTCTTTGTTTCCATCTTGGATTTTAACAATCAGTATTTTTTCGTTTGTTGGAAATAATGAAGGTTGGATTGTTGGCCGGACTAAGATAGTCAGGTGACTTTTCCGCGCTGGGGCCCGTTATATCGTTGGCCCCGTTGTTTTATCATCATATTTCGACCATTGTTAATCGTGTTTCTACCAATTATAAGCCCTAAATTTGGTCGACTTATGATGAGTAGAGGTGGTGTTGGCCGGGTACGGCCGTTATCACCGAGAGAGAAGTTCTCTGCGATAGAAAGTAATACGAGGGGAGATCAAAAATTAATTTGCACTAACTCGCCGCAGGAGCGCGTTGTGTGTCGCAATCTTGGGCAAAGCGGAGAAAGGGACATTAACTGCGCAGACGTCGGATAGGGCGGTTGCTGCGGTTTCCCGTCGTGTTTTGTGTGACTAGCAGGCTAAAAGCAATGGCGCGTCAACTGGATGTCCACTCCAAACTTGAGGTGCGAGCAGCAATCCGATTTCTATGGGCAAACGGGTGAATTGCACGGACATTCATCGTGAAATCACTGCTATATATGGAAATTGAGCGTCGGTCTCACGACTATTTGATCGAGTAAAAATTACTTGCTTTAAAAAGTAAATTGGGTGAACGTCGTGAAAAGAGAAAGGAGGAGTACGGAAACAAATCATATAATTTGAGAGGAAAGTTTAATAAACATTTCCAATTATGTGCATAACAATAAATAAATACAAAGTCAATTCAGGGATTAGTTGATGAAATGTCAAGTCCGGTAAACTTATAACAGCTGGGCAGATGCGAAGAAGGCGTTGACCTCTCTTGATATCGAACGGGCAGACGTGATCGGTAGAGGCAGTCGGGCCTCGATCCTTACTTCCGTCCAGCGTTGCGATAACCAATGATCAAACCGTGGCACCGTAAATCCCGTTAACGGCAACCCACGCGGGGTTTGGTAGGTCCCTTGGGTGACTGCGTTGGGGAAAAATAAATAGCCGATTAGGCAAATATCAAAGCTTGAATAAGAAGAAATTGTTTCTTGCCTAAGCAACTGGCTTATTGTAGAATAGCCTAATTTCTAGTTTTAAGAAGAGTTGAAATTCATTACTTAACGCAGCTTAAAGTAAATAGATTAAGTTTTTATCTGAAGTACAAAAGCTGTATGCCACTGTACCCCTATGAGCGTTGAAGGCAGCCAAGCATGGCTCGCGTTGAGAGCTCTCGCCGCGGAGCGCGCTTGCAGTGCCTATGGCGTCAACCTCCGGGTCGGCTGGGACACTGGCAGTCTCGTATGATGGCGTGACTTCGTGTTCTCTATCGTCCTTGGAGCACGAAGGGCTGGGCTCGTTGTCGGAATGTCGGGGTCCCTTCGGGTCAACGGGATCACCTTTGCAGGCCAGAATGCGGTGCAAAACGTCCTTTCCAAGCTTTTCGCGTGTCGGCTGCTGGGCTGTAGTCCCCGTGGCAGAATCCAGCTTCTCAGGGCCTATGGAGAAGCCTGAAGTAGATGCTGCCCTGTCTGTGGCAATCTCGCTTGGGTCTCTCAAATTTTGGGCACTAGAAGTCTGCTGGTCCTCGTCGCCCTGTGAGGCGTTTAATGGTCCGTAATTGCAATTGATCCGGGCGTCGGTGCACGTCTCGGATCCATGGGCACTAGTATGAGAATTACGAAAATTTCGATCCTTAATTAAAAATTGCCTCTCACTTGACTGTCGATATGAATCCGGGCGACTGCGAGAATATGGTCGATTCCCTGGAACGCCTTTCGAGTTCCCGTTCCTCTCACTCGTACGTCGGTAGAATCCCGGGCGACAGGGAGAATAAGGCCGATTCGTCCGAACGCTTCTCTGGCTCTCCTTCACCTTGCTGGCGGCCACACTCGCGTATCCAAATTCGGCTGAGTGATTCCTTCGGAGTTGTGGGGGTGGCAATCACTTTGTCTTAATAAATTTATGGCAACATTTAGGATGTGATATATCATTCGATCAAAAATGATGAGAAAGGATAAAATGATAGGGTTCTTTTATATTTTCTAAATACCCCGCCCGCCACACCTAACACCCCCCCCCCCCCCCTCGGGCGGCGGGCCTAAAAAAGTGCACATGAAGAAATAAAAAAATAGATGAACTCAGGGCTTCCGCTACTTTCCTATGCCTTCCTCGGGAGGCTTAATTTCTTGTTATTGGTAGAAATACGAATAACAGTGCCCTAAATATGATGATATAACAATGTATTACGTTTTATCGCAGAGGCCTTCTCTGTCGGTGGTTGCGGTACGGCTACGACGAACTCCTCTCAAAACAATGTGCACGACAATAGACAGTGTATGAGAGAGAAGTTTTTTGTGAGGCCAAGTCACAACAGTAGACGATTTCGTTCGGACGCCCTGAAAGACGAGAGGAAGCGACAAGGGATGAGAAGAAGGCCGACAAAAACCGAATGTGATGAGGGCGAAAAGCCCCGTTGCATATCTAAGCGATGCCTCAAGCAAGCGTAAATGTAAAATAAAAGAACGTGCCTTTAGCCGATGCCGGTAACGCGTTCTATAGAGCCCATTCCAGTGGTGCGTTCCAAAGCTGAGTGTACTATGTTATCGATTTTCTGTTTTGAAACTTGTATGAAAATAGTTTTTCACGGTTTTTCCGTGTCTTTCCGAGATTAGTTTGGTCGCCACGGGGCAAGCGCATCCCAACCGTTACAGCTATTATTGACGGATCCAGGCAGCGACCCAGGAACACCCTGCAATGAACCCCGGACAGCGCGTGGCGACGCCCGCGAAAAGGCAGGAATAGTTGATATATGACACCCAAAAAAGACGCAGGCAACGGATGGGGACTCACCCTACTAACATTACCTATCCCAGCCTCATCCACACATACAGGGTGATTCAGTCAATTTCTGACCATTTCACTCGAATGACGTGCATTAAGGGTAAACAATTGAAACAATATGAGCGCCATATCGAATTTCTAAATAGTTGGAGTTTGTATTGTTGCAACGGCGCTGCATGAAAATTGTATTGTTGAAAAATGGCGCCCGAAATCAACAGAACAGAAATGCAAGTTGTCGAATGGCATTTCGAGACAAAATCACCTGTAACCGTGCAAAGAAAGTTTCGGAAGGAGTATAAGTGTCGAGACGCACCAGGCAGGCAAGCAATCATGGACTTTGTCAAGCAATTTCGTGCCAATGGATGTGTTAAAGGCAAGAAAAAAGGCGGGAGCGAAGCTCGTGTTCGAACGGCCGAAGTTGTCGAAAATGTTCGCACAAGGTTGGTCGATTCCCCTACCAAAAAAATCTGTTCGCCGCCTATCGTTAGAAGAAGGGCTGTCGTATACCACGACGTGGCGAATTTTGAGAAAGGATTTACACCTGTTCCCGTATAAGATCCATGTTTATCAGGAGTTAACAGACACTGGAAGACAGAAGCGACAACAATTTGCGATGGAGTTTGGAGCAGAAATGGAAGCCAATCAGGACATTGTGGACAACCTGTGGGTGTCAGATGAGGCCTTCTTCCATCTGTCAGGTGACGTTAATAAACACAACGTTCGTTTTTGGGGTTCCCAGCACCCTCATGAGATCCATAAGTCACCTCTTCATCCACGAAAGGTTATGGCTTGGTGCGCGATTTCCAAAAGAGGCATCATTGGTCCGTTCATTTTTAAGGGCACCATAAAGTCACAGGCTTACCTTAACATGTTGGAAACCTTCTTCATCCACGAGCTGCGAAGGAGGCGTATACCGCTTCGACATCAATGGTTTCAACAGGATGGGGCTAGGCCTCACACCACTAATGAAGTGCTAGACTTTCTCAATCAGAAATTCGGAAATCGTGTCATTTCAAACAGGTTTCCAGATCGATTCGGGGGTGGCTTTCTTTGGCCCCCTACGAGTCCTGACCTAAACCCATGTGATTTTTATCTCTGGGGGTTCCTTAAAGACAGTGTGTTCACTACATCACCAAGAACCCTAGACCAGCTGCGACAAAGCATCGTCGACTGCTGCACCCTTGTGGATGCAGAAATGCTGGATAGAGTTATGAACAGCTTCACCATTCGGCTGCGAGCAGTTCAAAACGTTTTTGGTGGTCGCATTGAGCATATCATCAAGACTTTTCCATGGGAATAAAAACTCCGAACTGCCTAAAATATCATACTGAAATGCTAAGTTTGTAAACATTAATGGGTCAATAAATCATAGTACTGAAATGGTCAGAAATTGACTGTATCACTCTGTATAATTTGAATTTAATATTGTTTCTGATAGACAATAAAAAAGCCATTATTTTTCGTATCCGAGTTTTAAAAGTGGTGTTCATTTATGAGACTAGCGGTCAAGACGATACATTGAGATAGTGGGTGGCAAGATCAAGGAAGGGAGACCTGCAGCGTGTATTATGATGAAATTTTGCAGGCCTTCCATTTGTAACTGCCACGGGCGTTACAATTTCATAGCGCTTTTCATCTGTGGGAAGAGGAAAACGTCTTGAGGGGCCAAATCCGAAGAAAGGGCGGGTGTTTGAGCTTTGTGATGCTGTGTTAGCCAGAAATTGCTTCACACTTAAGGAGGTATGGCGTTAGAATCTGACGAATTGTCTCTTTGTTTCAGTCCAATTCATCCGAAAGCATAAGAATTGTGATTCGGCGGACAGCAGTGACGAGTTTCCTGACTTTCTCAGTGGTTTCTGGTGTTCGGACGGAGCTGATCTTCCTGGGCGCGGGTCATCTAAAAGCAACGAAACCACTTGAATGTACTCTTTCGGGATAAGGCATCGTTCCCGTAAACAGTTTTCAACATCTGATATGCTTCCGTAGCCGATTTACCCAACTTTAGGCAGAATTTAATGCAAGCCCGTTGTTCCATATTTTTTTCTCGACGGTACTTGTTTACGTGCATCGCTTTAATGCGTCCTAGTCTGAAAACGAATCCTTTATGCAGTGCGATAGGTGACTCATACTATCCGTGCCTTGACTTGTTGAATTTTTGTTTACATTTTACACAGCGACCTCTGTCCGGGTGTTTAATTGCCACACCTTGTATTTAGTCGAAACTTAATTTCTATTACTCTTTAATGCTTTAATTTATCTTTTTAGTATTTACGCGGATTATCCCGTAATTTCTTTAAATGTTTATAAATTTTATCTAAATTTCGGAATGAATATGCCGAGATCATAAATTTAATTAATTAAATATTAGGTAGTTATTTAAAAATACTGAGATAATTTAATCATGTCATCAATATTATGATATTTGCCTTCGTCAAATTATCCGTTTCCTAATTAGCGTTCTAATCATTGTTGCGTAATGCCCTCTGATTTAATTATGTTTAATTTAATGATTCCTTGAATCCGATCTGTCGAAAGACTGACAAAGTATATTAACATTGCACGATTTTTTTTTACTCCTAATCGTCTTCAACAAATGGAAAATCAAATTTCATTACCTTCATAAATGTATGAAATAAATGTATCTTTTTGCCACTGGAATCATCATCCCAAAAATTAATTTTGCTTCTAGTTAAGTTTGTTAATTCTGATTGATATGCTAATATATGGTAAGCGGATGTCATTGATTTCAATCGAAATCTGCCATCTTAAATGAATGAAATAATTTTTTTAAATAACCGAACTAAGTGCGGATGCTGAAATTAATAAAATAATTCATTTTTGTTTATCGAATTCTATCTTTCTATATACGGGGTTGTGCATAACCTTTTGCTAGGGGGCTGCGACTTAAACCGCAGCGTTGTAGCACACTCTTATGACGCTTCGGCAGAGAGTAGTTCATTGTGCGTCTATTGGTATCAAACAAATATGGCTGGTTTAATAAATGACAGTGAAGAGCAGCCTTTCATGGATAGAGTTCGTGCAAATGCATATCGAGAGGCAATGGAAGCAGGTGCGTCTTTTATTAATCGCAAATGGGTTGCGAACAAGTTAAACCGATCGGATAGATGGGTGACGGACAATTGGAAGAAAGGTTATGATAACTGCCATGCCGAATTTGCTGAGGGTAGGCCCGAGAAATTATCACAGGAAAGCAAAAACATCATTGCTAATAACAGTGGCAAAAGACGTCGCAGCTGTGTCAAATAGTGGAAAAACAATTTCTCGTTCAACGGTTCAAAGACATCGTCAGCGTGCAAACATCAAGCCATTCTATGTTATTCCGAAACCGATGAAGACCGCATTAAACATCGAAGACCGGCTCTGGTTTTGCGACTACCTGCGGGATTGGGTGGAAGACGACTTCATGAACCTTGCCCCGAGCGACGAGTTCTTTGTGTGGACTATGAGACGTCCGAATTACCAAAACGATAGGGTCTGGAGCTTATCAATTACAGATATTTCTGACGATGAACACTATCAAGAGCTGTCCAAGAAGCCTGACTGCATTGGTATCTTCGTGTGTTTCACCGCCAAGCGAATGATGTGGAGATTCAAGGAGCAGGGTGAGTCATGGAATGGTGATTATTTGCGGAATTTGCTAACAAATGATGTTTTTCCGTTTCTTCGAGATCCAAACAACGCTATCGACCCGCATGAAGTTTGTTTTTTGCACGATAAGGCACCTTGCTTTAAGACTAATGCAACACAGCAAATCCTAAGAGAAAGTGCTATCGATTTCTTCTCATCAAACGAATGGCCCGGTGCATCCCCTGACCTAAACGTTGCTGAACATTTTGGAGCCGTGTTAAAAGACGCAGTGGAATCTATAATGATTCAAGAACGTGGTGAAAATCGGTATTCTCGAGACCTTCTAATGGGACACCTGACATCTGTGCTGAAGGACATGGAGTACGATACTGCTCTGTTTGAGACACTCCTCCGCTCCTACCCAAAACGGATGCGTGCTCTTCGAGAAGCAGGTGGTGGCCACACTAAATATTGATGTGATAAAAGCAGAAATAAACGTACTTTTTGATTATCAACTTGAGGGGGTTTAGTTTTGTTTATTTCCACTTAGTTTTGTTTATTTTCCAGACCCCTAGCAAAAGGTTATGCACAACCCTGTATATAAAGAAGGATGTTTGTGGGTTTGTTTGTTTCTTATGCAAATCTACAGTTTTATTCCGATCTTGATGCAATTTTGCATACTTGACCTTCAAAGCATGAGGAAGGTCACTGTCTACCTCAGATTTCGGAACAATAATAATTGTGGATAAAAAATCGATATTCATGGTTATGGCAGGGCATATTAATGAGAATATCTCATGACCAACAATGCAAGGCAAAGTTTGTGCAACAATAGGTATCAACAATGGTATAAACACGCAATGCACAAACACTCTGCACGGACCAACAATATCTCATGACCAACAATGCAAGGAAAAATTTGTGCAACAATAGGTATCAACAATGGTATAAACATGCAATCCACAAACACTAGGCAGGGATCAACAATATATATATATCTCATAACCAACAATGAAAGGCAAAGTTTGTGCAACAATAGGTATCAACAATGGTATTTGTTCAGAGGGGGAAGCAAAATAAATAGAATTTAATGGGTGGTACTTTAAAAGAAAGAACCCCAAAACTTAAGAGTAAACGTGGCTCGTTAAAAGACTTATTTTGGTTTAAAAATTGCGATATTTATTTATAAAATACAAAAAATTTTGTACAAAAGAATGTTCTATACAATATGATTTAATTGAGGAATAGGCATTGCGATCTCAATTACAAAAGAAAAATATTTCTCGGAATAAAATAAAGAAATACTTAAATGTACGTTAAATACAGCAAAACACTGTAACGAGAAATATTAATCGCTACATTGTGCGAATTAACTTTAAATATAAAAAAGAATTGAGACAGACCAATTCCTTATAAAGAATAAGGAAAAGAAATTTCAAATTCCCATTTAATGTCTAAAGAAAGACTGCGAAATAATAATTAATTAATTATTAATGGGGAATAAGAATTGAAATGTGCAGCATGGCGTCCCTTATGCGCGTTATTGTTGAAATAGCATTAAAAGAAATTTCATTATTACCTTATGGGTAAACCCGCAAAACAATGCTGCTCGGTAAAGAATCATGGCTGCCGCGAGAAAGTGAGAAATTCAGTAAGAAACTAAACATCGAACGGCAGGGTAGGAGTAATTTGCAAAGCATTGGAATGAAAATGATAAATGGAAGTTGAACGCCATGCTGCAGGCTAGGAAGGTCGTGGAGGACCAGAAGGAGGGACGACTGGTCAAGCCAGAAGCTGGAAGTGGTCTGTCTGAAATAAAAAAAACAGTAACCACGGAAAGAACATCAACAATAGTGGGACACACATCAGCGTGATCACGAAAATTATTCGCGAGGGACAACTAGCTGCAAACAGTGATAATCACGTGGAGATTTTTTAATGAACATTTATTAAAACAATATCCACTCAACAATCACAGTCTGCAAAACAGTAAAAAAAAACTTAAAGAATAGAAAAAATAGAATAATTAATTACAAATAAAATTATATCTATTTTTACATAAAAAATCTGAGTTGTCCCGAACAGTATCAATACGCAATTCACCAATAACAATGAGCACAAAATGATGATGCAATGATAGAACGTTCTTTTCAAAGAATTATAACAATGAACATAAAATGATGATGCAATGATAGAACATTCGTTTCCAAGAATTAGTAACAATGAACAGGAAATGGATATAACAGACGATATAGATAGGGCAATCTTCCTCGATGAGGCAAAGGAGATACACGTGTCTTCCTTCAGCTCCCTAACAAGCGTTCAGACGATTGGGAAAAGTGGTATATGTGTCTTTGTGTGTGTGTGTATGTGTGTGTGTGTGTGTGTGTGTGTGTGTGGTTGTGTGTTTGGCACGTTTTAGCAGTGTATAATCTATTACAGTTTATTTCCAAAAAACACATCAGTTTATTTAACTTCTTGAGATTGTTCTGTTTACCTACTGTGCAATTATCCCGGGCAACGCCATGTCCTCTGCTAGTTTAGCAATAAATTAAATGTCAGTATTTTTTTAAGCTTCCACATTTTCAACACTGATATACGTACACTGTTTCCGGAAAAAAATATGACAGCATTTTATGAGGTTATAACTTTTTATTGGATAGCGCTAGGATTTTAATTTTTTAAACAAACATTCTCAAAAACGAACAAGTCCTTTTGATCTTTGTTAATAAGTTTCTATACGAGTACCATTTGTATCGCAGTACACAAAAAAACGTAAAAAATTTTTATATTCTTTCTCCGAAACGAAAGGCCATTGATTCAAATCCTTTTAAACAGAAGGTATATTAATGTTGTAGATTGACCTCCTAAAATTTCAACCAAATCCGTAATGACATGTCCATGCGGTCCCCTTGTAAGCAGCGATATTCTATTCCTATCCAAGTTCTGTGAATCATTTTGGGGTGATGCCTTAATGCTATAAGGCAGGGCTGTCCAAGATTTCTGTCCGCGGGCACGCGGGTAATTTTCCTTCCCCTCCCCTATTGCACATTACGTTGATTAGTTCCTTAAAGTCGAATTGCTAATTATCAATTCAACACAGTAAAAAAACCCAAAAAAAACCGAGGCACTTTACCATTTTATTTCCTTCGTTTTAATACAGTTCTACCTGACAGTTCCTACAATTTTCTCGATGTCAGGTAGAATTGTATTTTCTTTTTCCCGATAGGACACGATTGCATATTAAGCATTTAGAATCCTATTTGTGAACAATGAAAAAAAAAACAGATTCTCCCACTCCGGTTTAAATATTGGTTCAGTGATTTTATGCTTTTTCGGAATATGCGCCATGTTATGCGAGACGAAAAACAAGCAAGTATCAGTAACAAAAGAAATAATTCCTCATTTAACGGAATCGCCCCAAACTTAAAGGAATGTGGAACACTAAAGAATCAAAGGAAAAAACTGGCAACACTGCATAGGAAAAAACTATACCCACTCCCCTCCTGAGTTTTGGACTATCTCCTCGGCTTTGCCCGTGAGGTTTGCCCGCGAGCTTTTTATGTTGCACATGGGGACGTCCCTGCGGTCAATACTCGTAATCATCAAGAATATTCGGTTATCGGCAGGTCCAGTCTTAAATCCATTTTCTCCACCCATCCCTATTCAGTTGTACAAGTATTTTCAAGTTGATGTAAGAATCCCAGTTTGATTCTTCTTCATCGCCTGGACAGTTTCTCTTTAACTGTATCTTCATATCAGTACTGTCAATATAAATTTGATACTGCCTGTTCGTTGTAATAAAAAAATCAACTTCCTAGAGTCATCTAATAAAAAATTACAATATCAGAAAATAATGTCATTCTTTTTCGGAAACCCTGTATTTACAAAAAAAAGTAGTGAAATTTTTGGCGTTGTTTTGATTCCTTTAGATAAAACACGTTGCCTAATTATAACGAATTTTTAGGTTACTCCTGAAGTATAGGCTGCGGTCTTTAAATGTTGCATAAATATTGTTAATGTTAAAAATAATATTTAATGAAATATTCTTATTTAAAATTTTGTATTAATTTTTAAATACAGTTACTTCTTGCTATACAGCTGTATTCTGTTTGCGGTACGCATTTAAATTTAGTAAAAGAACATGTAAATTGCATATAATAAAAGTGATACTGATAGATGACACAAGTATTTTGATTCTTTAGCTCCATATTAAAAATACCATTTGACTGTAAATATATGCAACGGAATTTACTAGTTATTTTATATTTTTATGCTTTTACGATTTAAAATAAAAATCAATATAATATTTTTAAGTTTTTTTTTAAGTTTTGAGTTGATAACTTGAATTTTTGATAAAAATGATACTGTACACTCCTTAAGGATACAAAAAACCCAGTTTCGTTCTACCTTCATTCAAGGAGAAATCCACGCTGCGCATTGTGTCTTGATAGCTTCTCGCTCTAATTCATCATCACAACACAGTTGAACGAGTGAAGAGGAACGAAGCAGAATTCGAGTGTCGAGTCCAAAAAGAGTTACGAAGACTCAGTCATAGAGAACGCAATGGATTTGGGCAAACAGAAGAGCGACGTCAATTTGCCGAACCACTTGAAAGAATCGGGTCCATTGAAGATGGATTTGGGGGGAGGGAGAGCGGTGAAGTGGGAGAGAATGAAGAGCACTAGCCAAAAACGTCCTTAAGGTTTAAAGTCATCGAAAGGTAATTGCGAAACCTTCATTTTTATTTCCTATTACGATCAGAAATGGGGCAAAGCACTCAAGTAAATGTTTCGCCTCTTGCAATAATATCCAGCAGGGATAATTTAAAACAGTTCATAACGATTTTGTTATTTTTATCGGTGTAAGTACAAAAAGATTCCAGAATTTGATATATTTAATTAAAAGGTTAATTACAAGAATGAATCATTAAAAGTTTATGAATAGCGAAAATGCCTTAAATTCGATGAATCTGGATCATATTAAAAATTTAGCTGAAATGTTCCATTTGACAATAAAATCAATTCTTAAAATTTAGTTAAGTCTCTATATGATTTTATTATAGACAACGTACAAATCTGGATTCATAAGTATCTGGGGTAGAAAGTTTTACGAATGGTCTTCAATGAATTTGGCAATAGTTTTTCCCTAGTAATGTTTTTGGTAAAGTAAAATAGACTGGTGTCCATAAATTAAGGGATTTGCAGAATGGAACCCTTTCGCACTTTCAATCAGCACCAAACTTGCTAAGGCATGAAAACACAATTCAATCATTAAACATAAAGATGGCAGCACCGCTGTGGACGGAATATCATGACACCCATGACACAAAAACGTGTAGCAACCTCACCTCTAATTTAGTTAACTATAGACGAAGTTTAGTGCGCTGTGAGCACCCCCCCCCCCCGCCAGCACAGAAACACACGCAGCACAATATGTTGGCACGCTTAAAACCAAAGTATCCAACAACGGTTGGGGTGGGGGGGAGCATCCATTTCCTGGACCAATGGCTTTCGCAGGTCCTGCAGTGTTCCCGGAGGTGGTACTCGTCCTGCAACACGTTTTCCAATAGCGTCCCATGAGTGCTCGATGGGATATAGGTCCGGGGACCGTGCTGGCCAATCCATGCGCGGGATGTCCTCATGTTCCAGATTGTCATCCACTATACTATCCCGTTGCGGAGGGAATTAACATCCATGTAGAGGAAATCAGGACCTATCGCACTCCTGAAGAGATGATTATGTCGCAGGACACTATCCCAGTATACTTGGCCAGTTAATGGACCCTCTGTCGAAGGCTTGTAGCGGTGTACGGGAACCCATCATGATAACTGCCCACACCATCACATCGCCACCCCAGGATCACGTTTAGAGAGGCTGGATAATGTCCCAGGCTCTCTTCAGGTGTGCACACACCGAGAATCAGAGTCCAGGCTGTACCGGTACTCATCCAAGAACATGACCTGGCTCCACTGTACTTGTGTTCTTGCTGCAAGTTCGGTGCACCAAGCCAAACGTTCCCTATGGTATCCCCGGGACAACGGGACGCAACTCAGCATTCAAGGCCAACTGCGTGGAGTCTCCTGTATACCGTTTGCCTGGACACAATAACTCCAGTGACCGCTGTGCTTCACCTTTTCTACGGGCAGATAGAGCAAGGTAGCGGTCTTGTCTGGGCGTGGTGCCTTTGGACGACCCTGACTAAACTGTCTGCTGGTGTTTCCATCCTGTCGGCACTGTATCCACAGTCTAGAAATGGTGTTAGTTGACACGTTCAGGGCCCCAGACACTTCAATCCGGGACTGGCCTACTTGCAGTCGTCCAATTATTCGTTCTCTCATTTCACTCTCTAAATAGATATTATGGGGCCATTAGCAACAATCATCAAATTCTCATTTGCCAATGAAAGTTATAAAACACGTTCTTTAAGGCACATGCAGGGGCCATTAACTGTCGCAGGGTCAATGTGGTAAGTGTGTTCCGTCACCAGTGGTGCTGCCACCTGTGTATTTAATAATGGAATGGTGTTTACAGGACTTATAGAATGGCTTTACCAAGTTTGGTGCAGATCGGATTTGCGGAAGAATTTCATTCTGGAAATCCCTTAATTTATGGACACCTGTGTAAACTCACTCACCAAAAGTCATGGCACACCCCTTCAATCAGGTTTCCTGTCCGTAATGAGACAGATCCCGCTGCTTCCATTCTCGGAATGCAGGTGCACAGGACCCCTTGAAATCACACAATCAAAACTAGCTGCAAAAATGGCAACACGCCGAGAACTATCCGCATTTGAACGTTGGATGATTGTTGGCGCCAAACGGATGGGTGCCTCAATTCAGATGTAGCCAACACCCTGCAATTTTCCCGCACAACCATTGCAAGGGTCTATCTCTCAATAGCTTGCAGCGGACGGGCTGCCCCCGCCTCATTGATGCCAGAGGTGTTCGCCGGGTGACCCGGTTTGCAACTGCTGACCGAAGGGCGACAGCGGGCCAAATCGCTTTGCCGTACAACCAGGGACGTCCCACAACTGTGTCCGTGACGACAATTTGGCGAGCCTTGGCAGGCTTGGAAGCAAGAAGCCACGACGGGTGCCAATCTTGACAGCTGCACATCGTTGGCCACGCCTAGCCTGGGCCAACCAAATGAGTCACGTTTTCAGCTGTATCGGGCCGATGGTCGTGTCCGTGTCTGGCGCAAGTCACACGAAGCCATGGACCCCGCTTGTCAGGTGGGGACCACTCAGACACGTGGATGCTTTATACTGGTCGCGGTGTTTTCTCGTGGCATGCAATGGGTGCATTGGTGCATCTGACATCCACTCTGTGTGCTATTTCCTACGTCGATCTACTTGAGGACCACCTGCACCCCTTCATGAACTGTTTTTACCCCGCGACGGCATCTTCTAGCAAGATAATGCGCCTCCACACACGGCCTTTGTGACATTGCAGTGGCTGGAGGAACATGCTACCGACTTCACGACAATGATTTGGCCTCCACGTTCCCCAGATTGCAGTCCCATTGAACATTTGTGGGACGTCATCGAACAATCTGTCAGGTCGTCACCAACACAACTGGTAAATGCAGCATCGTTATGGAGTGCAGTGGAGGGGGCATGGCTTACAGTGCCTGTGAATGTGTTCCGGGGACTGGTAGACTCTCTTCCATGACGGGTCGCCGCCGTTATCCGGGCTAGAGGGTTCCCGACACGTTATTGGGCAGGTGTGTCATGACGTTTAGTGAGTGAATGTATGTTAAGCGACCTTTAACCTTCCCGGAGCATCACCTCGAAAAATTTAGCTTTCAAAATGGACTCAGATGTACGTTACAAACAATTAACGGTCATTCAGTTTTTTGGCGGAAAATAAGACTATCATAAACATATGTAGACGTTTAAAAGTATCTATGAATGTAGAATGAAAACGGGAACGTATACAATTTCCAACATCTAGGTGACTTCAGACCATAGACTTGCAATGGGAGTGTGTGGAATAGAGGTTCGTATAGTCAAAGGAATTGAAACAATAAGGTTTGATTCCACATTGCAATAAAACAAACCTTAAATGAGAAAAGAAATGTATTGCATTACTTATTGAATGCCTTTCATTCATTTCTTCTCAGATGAAAAGAGTACAGCAAATCTGTTGAATACAGGCCCATTAAAATAGATGTATTTCAAAAAATTAAACTCTAACATTGTGCCATTTACGTAAATGCCCTATCTCATTTAAAGCAACAAGGAGCGAGATTCTGTATTTCATTGCTTCGTTTATTTAACACATAAAATTAGAGCTTTCATTAATTTTTCTGCTTCTTTTGCAGCTATCTCCTCCGATACGTCAAATAGCAGAAGCGAATAAAAATTATACATACTTAGAGGGTACTTTAAATTGTACTTTGACGAATGTTTTTGTGTCAATTGGTTAAGCCTTTTTAGAGATATTAATTTTTTTAAAAAATGAAGAAATAGCTTTAGCGTCCATTAGAGCGATTCAAACTCAATAAATTTGACATGCATGAACTCCTCCGATTAAGAGAAATTTTTTTTGCAAATGACTCGTTTGGTTCTGATTTTGCAAGCACCCCATCCCCAACCTCTCGACCAGCTGGTTCTTTAAACTATACAAGGTGTTTCAAAAATGCTTTTACAAATTTTGGGAACAGGTTCCTTAAAAAAAAACAAGAAAAAAACTTCATATTAATGAAAGTTTACAACGTAGGTGATTGGAGCTCATCCACACAAACTCTTAATAAATGTCCTCCTCTTGCTTCTAAACACGCATGCACTCGTCGAATCGTGGACTCTCGCACTCTTTCAAATACTCCCTGACGGTTTTCTAAACCTCGAATGGTTTCGCAGGCTTCCATGACACGTCGATGAAGAGTTTCTGCTTCCGGGTGGTCTGCTACATAGACCAATTGAGAGGTGTCCCCAGAGATAATAATCCAAAGGATTGAGGTCTGGGGAAGTGTAGGCCATGGAACTGGTCTTCCTCTACCTATCCATCTGTCATGGTAGATACCAGCCAGTGCATCTGGAAAGCAGAGTCTGAAATGTGCTGGAGCTACAACATGCATAAACCTTATGTTTCTTCTTATTTGCAGGGCCACATCTTTTAGTAGGTCTTGAAGGATGTTCTGAGTAAAGTCCCTATCGACAGCACCTGGGAGAACGTATGGCCCTACCAGACAGTCACCTACAATTCCAGCCCAAACATTAATCTTAAATTGATGCTGATGTCTAGCCTGTACATCAGCACATCGGCCCATATGTGTTGGTTGTGGAAATTTTTTATTCCATTTCTTGCAAACGTTGCCCTCGTCTGTAAACAAAACTGAAGAGACAACAACGGATTGGCAGCTTGTGCAACAAACCATCGGCAAATGAACATTAATAACTCGATAACAAGGATTTTCGGACATATGTTTATATGAACTTTTTTTTCTTATTTTGGTGTAAGGAACCTGTCCCCAAAGTTTGTAAAAGTATTTTTGAAATACCCGGTATACTGACGAATTTTTCATGAAAATCGGTTAAATCGTTTTAGAGATAATTTTTTTCAAAAATTGAAAACAATGGCTGAAACATTCTTTCTAGCAAACCAAAGCCAATAAATTTGACATGTACGGATTCCTCTCTCTTGAGAGGAATAACTTTTGTAAATAAATTGTTTGCTTTTGATGAGCCAATTTTTAGGAAATTTTGTACCACTTCAACATAACAATTTATTTATTTATTTATTTATTTATTTATTTATTTATGATTCCATATTACAATTTCAAATATTAATGTTAACGTCTTCAATTTTCTATTTATAGAGTATTAGCTTTTGTCATATAAGAAAGTTTTATGTAGTCTTCCTCTTCATAAGGTTAAAAAAAGCTCATAAAAAATACCCTGTAGAACATACAAACAAATGCATTATGGATATACTTCCAGTAAGAATACGAAATAGAAAAACCTATGGAGTTTATTCGTTTCATTTCTGAGAACATCTATTTCGTATTTTCTATGAAAAAAGATATAATAAATAAGCTATACCAGCATTCAAAGTAGAGATAAACGAATTCTTAAGTTATACTTAACGTACATCCTTTCAATCCTCTTTATTTCTGTCGATAAAGTTTATTCCACTCCATTTAAATTGCATAGATACGCATACGTCATATATACTCTGAAGTTCGGAAAGATTTATGCGAATGTTTACATTTAGGATGTTAAAGACGCTCATTTTAAAATAAAAAGGGTAACGGCAACGTGAGGTCACCTTAAATGGATTTTACTCGTTGATCCGTCTTCGTGACCGCCATGACCTTTGGACCATACTCAAGCTGCCCTGACATCGCATGATGAACGTTGACCACTTTTTTGGCCTCTTTTGTTTTAAGATCCTCCGAGACAATATATTCCTCAACCTGACAAAGAGCCTTGATGAAATGGGCAAGAACAATGTGGTGCACTTGATGCGGTAACTCATAAAGCTTCACCTTCTTTATGTGGGCATTTACTGTAAAAAAGTGTTAATTAATTTTCATCCCATTTATCACACGTCATGTTTGTTTACGCTTTATTATTTTTAGTGATGAGAAGAATCCAACTCGCCCCAGCACCTCCAAGAAGACAATGAATGTATTTCTCCAGCTATTTCCGTTTATAAAATGTCTCCGTTCTATTTGTAAAGCAGACTACAAATTCCTTTCTTCTTCTTTGTACTTTAAGGAAAAGATGATATTAATTTGAAGAAAAAAATTAACATCTTCTAAAAAAGTTATTTATACAATATCATTAAGTTCATTGCGCTTAACTGTCATTCATATCATTTCGTTTTAGTAAAATTTAACCAATTACAATTTAAGTAATCATTATATTTAATTTATAATTTGCTTGTTATGAAATTTAAGCAATTACGTTCTTGAAATGAATTGAACAAAGTTATATTAACTTTTATTAACGTAATTATTTTAATATATTACACAAAGACAGCAATATGTAACCAGGACAACCAGAAATTTCTTTGAGAAGATAAATATATTAAACAATTAATCTAATAATTATCCCTAACGATGTCCACCAACTTAATAATAGAATTTAATATTACTGCAATTATTAAACTGTTAACTTTGTCAATTGCTGGAATTTTAAATTTAGCTTTAAAATGCTTGAAGAGAGTCTAAGGCACCACTAAGCATAGCAAACACTAGGGGCGGTCATAAAGTCATTACATTCAGCCGGAGGCTTGACGTGAGAGATGGGATGATGCTGCACGGTGGTAGCGTCATTCCTTCATATACCTCTCCCAAGACCATACACCTTTCCCAGAGATGGACGTCCTCTTTTTGGCTGTTGAGGAACTCCTCCACTTAGAAGATAACCTCGTCGTCGTCGTCGTCTTGGAAATGCCTTCCACGAAGCGGGTTCTTCAGGCGAGGGAAGAAGAAGAAGTCACTTGAGGCCAGTCGGATGAATACGGAGGTTGGAGCAGTATTTCGAACCCTAGCTCCGCCGCAACGCACACTCTCTCATGTGCGGAATATGCTGGCGCGTTGTCGTGCAGAAGTCTGACCCCCTTTGGACACCTTGCCTAGCCGCTTTGACTTAATGGCCTCCCGTAACTTCCGCAGGAGGTCCCGGTAGTGCGCTCCCGTGATTGCCTGGCCTTTCTTTCGCAAACCGTTATTAATTAATAAAATATTATGTGACTCGTCACAGATGGACGGGCGTCTCTCCCAGGCTCGTCTTCCACGCTAGTCTGGCCGCATTGGAAGCGTCGACGTCTTATGGCGACTGTCTCGTACAATGGAGCATTGCCACCGTAAACGACCACTAACTTCTCATGGATTTGTTTCACGTTGTTCCTCTTCGAATGCACGAACCTTATCACGACTCGCACTTCCAATTTTCCGACGGGGTGCGCCAAGTTACTTTCCACGCTCTAGTGGCGTTTAGCGGTTAAGCACCAAACGCAGCTTTCTATTCTCCAGCACTCGAGTGATGGCGTTTCCCAGTGGCATCACATTTTCAAAAGCGTTCGTTCTTTCATGTTGATTTTAATGACTTTATGACCGCCTCTCGTATATTAGGTGCAGTCAATAAATAACGAGCCAAAGGCATTCCACAGTAATTATTTAACGAAACTCAAAATTATTGTCCGCAATTGTTCAGGCATTTATCCCATTCCCATTGTGACACTAGTCGCAGAATGCCATGCTCGTAGAAATCCATTTTTTTTGAGCTCATCGAAGATGTGGAATTCACATGGCAACAGCCTCATCTAGGAGAGATGGGGGGAGCTCAAGACTTCCCACTTGAACTTCTGCAGGCGTTCCTTTATTGCGTTGGCTATGTGCGGTCTAGCGTTGTCGTGCTACAGGATGACACCACGAGAAAGTTTGCCGGGACATTTCGATTTGATTGGTTTCCTGGGCTTCGTTATCGTTTCACATTAGCGCTGATCATTGATTGTAGCTTCCGTGTTGGTGAGGTCAAAAACACTGCGGGGACAACGGTTTTAAACGGACGATAAAGTCAAGGAGTGCGTGAGCAATTGGTTCAACAGCAGCCAAAGGATTTCTACAGACATGGCATTCTGTCAATATGGAATAAATGCCTAAACAACTGCGGACAATACTTTTGATTTCGATAAATAATTACTGTGACATATCCTCTGCTTGTTATTTATTGACTGTACCACGTGTATGTATATATCGACTTATGTGTCGTTGCTCTACTAAAACAATCTAATTATTTAACTTCAGCTACAACAGTTCATATAAAAGTAATATATTCAATATATTCAAAATAGTTTATATACAGGATGTCCCAAAAGTCCATATTGAAATATCGAAATATTGCTAGAAAACCTCTCGGCTTTTTTTCTACGGGGGCACCTTAAGTCTGTTGTGTACAGCACTACTGCATATCTCCAAGATGACATTCGTGCTGCTTCCTAAGAGTATTATGCAATATACAAAGAGCTTTCCACAATTATATCAGTAACTGCAAGGCTATCTGGGGCATCAATTTGAACATTCGTTACCGTAATGCTTTTACCTGAAACAAAAGCTATAATATTACTATATTAGGAGCGGAAACATAATAACTTAAAATGGATATACAGGATGGTTATAAAATAAGTTCGCCTACTCAGAGCCCTCTACAGCCCAATCTAAAGAACCGATTGTTTTGCAAATTGTGATGCAAAGTCAAATGTAGGCTATTCAGATCATGGGGGAGAGAATTCCGGAAAGAAAAAAATTACTGCAAATTTTCACCACCAGGTGAAAATGTGGCGCTGTTGTATGACAAATGGAGATTTTAAAACTAGTTTTATTGCTTAAACAAGCAGACAAGGTTTGATTACAGCATATGTTCAATCTCAATATCGGCCTTATTAGCAGAAAGTTTATGGAAATTAAAAAGTCAACATACTCGGAATGGAATCCAGTCATTACATTATGTTTAGTCATATCACATTATGAAAGATCATGTTTTAAGCAATAAAGAATGCGCACTGTTAGTAAAGTTGTTTTACCAGAATGATAGCATTGCGAGCATATCGTCGTCTAAAAGGACTGCGAAAAGGGCCCATGTCAGATACTGGGTTGCGAAAAATGATAAAGAAATTTGAATCGACTGGCGATTTGGCTGTCACACCAGGAAGAGGACGGTGCAAGATAGCAGACGACGTTGTTGAGGATATGGCTGTTGCAGTGGTGGACAGAGCTTCCTCTTTTCAACATTCTGCAGCAAGTGCTCGAGCAACACCACGCGAATTGTCCATCCCATGGTCCACGGTGCGAAAGGTCTTGCGGTTCATTCTGTTATTGGTACACACGTAAGATTCATCTGCCACAACAGCTAAAACCTCAAGATCCCTCTCAACGCGCTGACTTTGCTCAAATGGCGAGGATGATTGTTGATGACCTGTGGCCGTGGAACATTCTATGGTCAGACGAAGCACATTTCACCTTAGAAGGAGCGTGAACACGCAGACTGTCGCATATGGGATGCGTCGTGCATGAAAAGCCACTGCATTCTGAATACGTGACTGTACGGTGTGGATTCACCGCTGATTTTATTCTAGGCCCCTTTTTCTTTGAGGAAGTGACACAACGATGTCCTGTGAGATGTTCTGTGACAAGTGCACGGTATTGTGAACTCCTTGTACAGCCTGCGATTCCTGCCTTGCGAGAACGACGATACTTGGAAACCACCTCTAAGGATGCAAGATGGAGCACCTCCTCAAATTGGCCGACATGTGAAGGAACTGCTTCGTGGCAATTTTGGAGATGATCGTTTGATCACTAGAAATTTTCTAGAGGCATGGCCTCCACGTTCTCCGGATTTGAATCCGTGCGAGTTTTGGCTATGGGGATATTTGAAAGCTCGGATCTATCAACAAAGCGTACGGACTGTGCCTGAGCTGAAAGCCAGCATTAGACGACATGTTTCGGACATTCCCCGGGAAACGCTTCATGCAACAATTGATCATGCTGTGCTACGCTTCCAACATGTCATTGACGCAGGGGGTGGAGATATTGAAAATATGCTGTAATCAAACAAAAACCTTGCCTGCTTGTTTAAAACAATAAAACTAGTTTTGAAATCTCCATTTGTCATTCCACAGCGCCACATTTTCACCTGGTGGTGAAAATTTGCACTAATTTTTTTCTTTCCGGAATTCTCTCCCCCATGGTCTGAATAGCCTACATTTCAATTTGCATCACAATCGGTTCATTAGATTGGGCTCTAGAAAGCTCTGAGTAGGCGAACTTATTTTATAACCACCCTGTAGAAATGAAACAAAAAGAGTACCGATTTGAAAACTACTTTTATTTTTCCATATAATGTCCCTGTACATGTAGATAATGGAGTGCTTGTCCCATGGTTTCACAAGTCCCTCAATACCAATAGCATAAAATTCTTTGGGCTGCTGTCTGAACCAGGTGATGACTTTGGTACAACTTTATCGTCGGGAAAGTGAGTCTCCCAGTGAGTCTTCGGGATCACTAGGGCATATTGCTTACCACATGCGGCAGCGAGAGTAAACTGTAAATGCAGACGTCTACTGTAACATCCTCATGTAATGCCATTCGACGGAAACGACCAGAACTCCTCATCAAAGGCGTGTTGTTATTGCATGATAACGCGCGTCTTCATATTACCCAGAAGACAACTGAGATGCTGCGAAAGTTCAACTGGGAATTTTTGAGTATCCTCCGTATAGTCCTTACCTTGCTCCAAGCGATTTCTATTTGTTCGGCTCCAAACTGTACAAAGGGAATTCACCGCCTGGTTCAGACAGCATCCCAAAGAATTTTATGTTTCAGATTTGAGGAGAATGTAAGACGAAGGGACATGGAGATTATGCGGAGAAATAAAAGTAGTTTTCCAGTCAGTACTCTCACTTCTATATTTATTTGTAACTTATTGACTTCCTCTCGTATAATTAATCATCTATGTGTATTCTCAATCTGCACCATTTCCACATTCCCTATGAGACTGAATTTTTGGGACATCTTGTATATTCAAGAAGTTTTTAATTAGAGTTGTCAAATGATTCTCGTTATTCAATGAACATCCCCAGCGTTTTTATTTTTCTTCATAACAAATATTAAGTAAAGAAAAATTATTTTCTATTTTTAGAGCACTTTGATTAAAAACAAAAATGTTGTTTTTAAAACATTTCCTTTCTCTGTTTGCTATATTTTTTTAGTAATTGTTCTTGTAAGATCTAATTAGTTATGTAATCAGTTATTCATCTTATCAAGAAAAGTAGATTCGATCTACAAAATAAGAAATGTAGTTCGTTTCATGCAGTTGTATACGACGGAACTCAGTAGATTCAGTAATGAATCCAATCGCACTGTTTGCGAGTCCTTTACAAAAATCAATATTAAATATTCATGTCATCGCTTCAACAGGCATATTCATTCCATCATTGCGAGCGAACTCTCTAGATGGAAGTAAAATGATGCCATTTAACGCACATGCCGTGGAAACCTGAAGAAGTGGCCCTATCCCCTGCTCGAAATGTAAATACGAGGGGCGTTCAAATTTGACCTGGATTTTATTTTTTATAAAATCAGGAAACTACAAAAAACTACACACACACACACACACACACACACACACACACACACACACACACACTCATCAGATATTTCTCAACGAACTCTCCTTGCTTCTGTATACATTTTTTCCAGCATTTGGGAACATCTGGTGGATACCGGTTCTGTAGAAAACTTTAGGTTGATGTCGAAACCAGGACAGGACAGCCTTTTTCATTTCCTCATTGGAGCCGAACCTCTGCCCTCCCAACAACTCTTTCAATGGTCCAAAAAGGTAATAGTCGCAAGGGGAGAAATCCGAGCTGTACAGAGGATGTAGTAAGATGTTCCATTTGAGTTCTTCAGTGTGTCCATAGTCAGTTTGGCTGTGTGGTCTGGCATCGTCTTGCAGAAAACAAACACCGCGTAAGGAGCCCTGGTCGCCTTTTCCTCAGTGCCGGCTTCAAGGACGTCCTCAAAATGTCACAGTAGTAGGGGGCATTTATGGTTCAATGTTCTTCCAGAAATTCGATGTCATCTTGAGGTGAATCCATGTCTCGTCGGTGGTCACAACACGCCTTAGGAAGCTGTCACATTCCCTGTCATATCGCTGCAGCAGCATGGAACAGATTTCCACCCAGGTGGTTTTGTGATCCTCGGAGAGTTGCTTAGGAACCCATCTGGTACAGATCTTGTTGAATTTCAGCTTATCGCGGATGATGGTCGCCACACTGTATTGAAGCCAATTCTGGGACATGAATCCGCCTGTTGTTCCTTATCAGCTCATTTGTTCGTGCGATGATGCCATCATTGAGAGCAGTTGCTGGCCTTGCCTTATGAGGTTCATTGCCAGTGGATTCTCGCCCTATTTCAAACTTTTGGCACCAAGCAAAGACGGAACTGTCTTTGAAGTCTCTGATGGATTTCAGATGCTTTCACACCTTCGATCTGGAGAAACTTGATGATAATTCGTTGTACCACTTTGGTCGACACACCGCTGTCCGCCATTTTGTTTAAACAAACAATCGGTTGTTATGGCAACCGGATGAGTGGTGCTGCATTTGCATGACAGATGGTAGTTTCCATCCCAACAATGAAAGTTTAGTTTTATACAACAATGAAATTTACAAAAAATAAAGTCCAGGTGTGATGTGTAAATATTAACGTAGAGTAGAATGGGCGCAGTGTAATTAATAACACATTGACAAGAGGCGTAATTAAAATCAAAATATTTATTAAAGTAATAAATAGGAATTGAATGAAATAAAAGCTTAAATCTCTAAATAACTTACTTAGCTAAATAATAGTTATAAGCAAAAAATAAAGTAAATAGGAACCAGCTCGGTCACCATACAATATAATGCATAAATTCAGAATCCCCAACGGTGAATCACTGAACAATAACACGGACCAAAGGAACTCACTTCCTTTAAACAGCACAAACAATAACGTAGATGTTAACACTAAACTGTAGCACTAAATATAAACGCACTCAGTAACTGCTACATCTACACTTCACCACAATAATTAACACGGAGAATCAATCTCTCACCCTCTCACATGAGTAGCACCAAACTTGACAAAGACGTGATATGCTCTTACGCATATACGATAACACCGATAATAATGTCACGGCCGGTCATGGATAAGTCACAGTCAGGAGATTAACTCGCTGATAGAGCAGTCTCTATAAATGTCTAGGTCGAATACACAGTAATTGAAAGGGAAATATCCGTTAACGCAAGTCGGCAATTAATCTGCGAGAATATGCGTCTCCGATAGAATCAGTTGCAGAAAGAACGGGGATTGGCTTTATTTTAGAAAAGGGAAAGTCAGTCAGTAGAGATTTAATGACGTAGCTTACAAACGAGGACAAAGCCCATATCGTTATACTTCATCCGCACTACCTGAACTAGCTTGAAGTAAACTAGTTTAGATGTTATTTG
The DNA here is from genome assembly GCA_023313115.1 of Rhysida immarginata. Classification (NCBI taxonomy): domain Eukaryota; kingdom Metazoa; phylum Arthropoda; class Chilopoda; order Scolopendromorpha; family Scolopendridae; genus Rhysida; species Rhysida immarginata. The sequence continues at coordinate 452,548 of JAHWFO010110510.1, read as the reverse complement.
AAAACAGTTTTAGATTAAACTAGCTTGGAGAGCTAAATATGCTTCCGCACTTGAAATAGTTCGAAAGAGTTAAAAACATGTGCTCTAGTGCTCAATGCCTCATGGTGTTGAAACGAGCAAACAAACATTCATTCCCCGAGCGTGAGCGATTTCGAAATTTCATCACTAAGTGCCCTTCTTTCTCTATAAACAAGCAGAAAGCCAGCTATTTCAATTGTATTATATGTGCTTTTGTAACTATGATAAATTCAAAATAAATAAAAAAATATTATGTAAATTTTTTTTAATTAAGTACTACTGTGTCAAAAAATGCTATACAGCTGAATAAAGTTTAAATCTTTCGACGTTTTCATGGTTCCCATTAGATGGCAATTTAAAATTATTATTGGGGAAATCGCTCTCGCACGCATTTTAGCATTGAAACGGAGCAGCATGCTCAGGCCTTGTTAATCTCGAAGGCCTCGACGAGAGCAAGGCAAAGCCACAAGGCAAGGCGATCCCAAAAAAAGAGCATCGCATCAGCGCACGGAATTCTGGGATCCTACAATTCCACGCGCGAAGCTAGCTAAACTGTCTCAAGAAGGTTTGGGAAACTCGCTTAATCTGAGACAGTTTCTAACGCCTGAAACCGGTTTCGTTTAAACCAGTTGTGTACGTACTTGAAAATCGGAACTAGTTTGGCAATCTAAACTAGTTTGGAAATGCTAGTGCGGATGAGGTATTATGAATATAAGCACACAGACCAAACGGCCAGAGACCTTGGATATATGACGAGTTCCACTATTCCAGGCGTCTAATTTCTGGAAACGCCGCTTTAGCTATTCTAGCACTTAAATGTATTTGTAACTGTGCGCTTACCAGAAAGTCAATTCTAGATTCGATTGTCCAACGAGGAAGCTCGGGAATCGTGGAACTTTTACACGGAGGCTGACTCACGGAGCTCTGTTCGCCACGTAGGCACTTAGCAGGCGTCGTAGTAGCGGGGTTTTCTCCGTCGCTTTCTTTCACAGAAATACAGAGCTCGTAGTCCGTGGAAGGGCTCGTGGGGATGACCGGCGTATTCTCCCCTTCGTTTGGCTCCTCCCCTTCGTTTGGTTCTCTTAGAATTGCCAGTAGCCGGCCCTTTCCTTGCATTAGGCCACTGGATGCAGTATTTCTCCCTCTCCGTCGTTTGCGTCCTCCGTCTCCGACTCCACCATTACCAATCTCTCGATCTCTCTCTTTCTTACGTCATCTCTATGAAATTCCCGCTCTCGTCTTCTATTGGCCTCCTGCTGTTGACATTGTTGACGACGAACATTTCGTCGCTTCCTCTTCCAACCCGACGCATAGAAATATCGAGTGTGGAAGAGGGCGACGACGTCATCGGAATTCTGGATGGCATCTGAATTCCGTGACAGCAGGTCAAATTTGAACGCCCCTCGTAGGGGCCGTTAAATAAGTTTTAATCCTTTTTAAGAATTTGAATTTTGAAAATTTTTACACCGACTGTATTATCCCCGGAAATGAATCAGTGTGTCAAATTTGGAGTCTTTGAACCATCAGACGAAAAATTGAATGGAAAATTTTTACCAAAACAAGCAGAGAAGTTGAATAAAAACATTGTCAAAAGTGTCCAGAAAGAACGACCAGTACACCCAGATAGTGGTGAAAATATGAAAGGTTAAAAAATATATCTACTTTGGCACGATAAATGGGCGATCTGAAACAACACATCTGTTACGAGGTCTTGATGCGCGAGTAGCCCACGTCATCAAGACGAGGACATCAGGCTCCGTGAAAGCGAAAGCTGACATAGATGGAAGTCGGGAATTGCGGGTTCGAAGATTTCCTTCGAGATGCTTCTGGAATTCTCGTTTCCAGCCGGGCCTGCGATTACCCTCCCCGTTGAATGGGATCCCCCTAGAACAAATAAGAGAGAGCTCATCGAGGGCTTTAGAAGCTGTGTGGACAGTAAATGGAGAAAGTGGAAAAAAATTTTGAGCGGGACAATAAATGGATTGTTAACAATAGGCTTTGTATATCGAAGGAAAGCTTCCTAGATACGACAAGAAGGGTGAAGCGAACAAGAAGAAGCCAAGATAAGTGAACCTTTGTTCTATTTCAAATAAGTCGGTAATTGAGCTTTGCTACCCACGACGGAGAACTTTGAATTTAGTAACGGGTTATCACCCTAAATGGTGGTATCTTTCTACGAATAAATTACGAAGTGAGTGAATGCCCCTATTGTTTCGCTGCATCGAAGTGACACTACATATTTGGGTTCTAGTAGTCGACGGTGGAATAAAACAGTTTGCACATTGGTCATCTGAAATTCTCTTACTGCTAGATGCATTGTCCACGATCACACAAAAAGGTTCACATAAAATTAATAATAAATATTGCATAACATTCATGAAATAAATTCAAGTAATAAAACCCTCGCGTAGTGGTTCATTACAAGGTTTTTTTCGACTCTGTAAGGCATTGAACAATCAACATGTGTTTGCGGCCAAAATAGGGAGCAAAGTTCCTAGTCTTTTGCTACTCGGGAAGCCTAATACATTGATTAATACGAGGTGGCAATACCAGTCCTTTTTCTTGCCTTGTTACTTTATTAAAAGCCTTTAAATCGTGAATTGTCAATTACTGGTACACTGTCAACTACTGGTACATCTACCCTAATCCCTTTCATCTCCCCGACTGAGTACTCTTTAAATCTTACTTCAAATTTTATATTGGTTTACAGCCACTGAGAAAAAGAAAGCAAACATCTAGATGGTTGGAACAGTATCATTGAAATCCTCTTTGATCGTAAAAACAATCGAGAAAAATTAAAAATAACGACAAAACAACAGGATACGATAAAAACAACCAAGATTTCTTCTTAAAGAGCAACATTGACCAAATGAAAAGAAGAAAACTTCTTTTCTTATTATAAACGTTAAATATAACACATGAAACGAAAAAAAAAACCAATACGTTTGACATTATGCGATATCAAATTGTTTTTCATAAGGTTAGGCACCAATAAGAATCTATAATGAATTACAATTGCAGAGAGAAATAAATTTATATATTCTTGCATTTAAGATATTAGCACAGAACTACCGGGCACTTTTTCGAGTATCTAGTTTCCGTAAGAATAATTCTTGTAGGGTCTTACACGATGAATAATTTTCTTTCGCTCTAAGAAGAATTACAGTGCAGATCAGGCGATTCATTCACGTAATCAAAATACATTTTAGTGGTAAGCTATGCCAGTTTATGGGCTGGATGTCTCTTGCCAAGACTCCAATTGTTTACTTCGGTCATTTTAGTTAACATGATAGTCTTTATCTTAAGATTCAGTTTTAAAAAAAAACTGTTTATAAAAGGAAGAATTGGATAAGACAAGATCGTTACTTAGCCTTGAGACCATAACATAAATATTTAGAAATAAACCTCTGGGGCTGTGGTTACTTACAGTTTGAAGAATCAGGAGACACAAAATCCACTTGAACACAAAAAAATTGACATAATTAGTTGTTTAACTGAATCTTAAGATAAAGGATGTCAAGTTAGATTTAAGTTTTCTGTTACATTCTAGCTAACATGTACATTTCGGTTACACGCTCACAAGAAACTCATTATGCTTTATAATAGTTGCTTCCCGGCGATACCGAGAAGTTAAACGGGAAGCACCTCGTTTATCATTATTAAGTTGCGGAAGAATACAGCTAGTTAATGTTTACCAAGTCCGTTTGTCCCGTTTATATTAAACAGTTTGCGTTTTTCGTACAAAAACCAAAGAAAAAAAAACCGAAATGTTTTAACTGTCAATTTCGTATTTGTGCTTATGATTTTTTTTCATCAAATAAGATGCAATGTGTGCACGGAACCGATTTTCATTTTACGAAACGAAAATTTGTTTCTCTTGCACTATTCGGCTCTGTTCAAAGTGGCTTCTTCCAGTCGATTCGAAAGTTAGTTATAAACGTTTTAGAGTAGACATTTTATCAAGATTTTGCTTAAGCTAATTGCAATAGGTAATTCCTGTTGACTTAATTCGGATATTGTGCTGTCGAAATGCATTGTACGTTCTAGCTGTCCTTCGACGGAGCTAGATTTCGGCGTTCTTTATGAATCGGCCCAAAACACGAAACGAGTAGATACGCACTCGTTTCTTTATACGAAAATTGCATACGAAATTCCCTAAGAAAATCTTAAAAAATTCCGTTACGAAAGTGCATAGACGAAAACGAAATTCAATGTTAAACGAAAAGAATTTAAATGTATTAGTTTTTCGTTTTCGTATTTCTTTGATTTTCGTACAAAAAAATCGCAAACTGTTTATTTTCAACATCCTTTAAAATTGAAGGTTGCAGGTATGTACGTTATGCAATCATGGTTTTGAAACATTTATTTCGAACAAAATACAGAGTGATTATAAAGTCACTATACATTTTGGTGAAATCATTAACGAATTTTATTTATTTGCACATCCAAACGCACCCAAAGTGAATGTGTGGCTGGGGGTAACACGGTCAAAGTCTATGGGGCTTCATGTTTGCCGAGGGGGACTATCAATGGTACCGTGTATCTCTATATGTTGGAGCAATTCCTGGAGGCACAGTTGGAGATGATGGGATTTAGGATACCGTTGTGTTCCAACAGAATGATGCACCACTCCATTTTGCCAATGTCGATCGGGACTACCTGAATCGCGCATTCCCAGGCAGATAGATTGGTCGGGGCTCCACGGTCCCTAGATTTGACCCCCATGAATTTCTTTGCGTGGGGTTTTATCAAGTCCAAAGTGTACCAGATCAAGATTATGCACCACTGCACAGCTGAATCAACGGATTACAGCCGCGGTGGATGACATCACACCGGCTTTGCTGCGCAATGTTCTGGGAGCTGTGCCGGGATGTTCAAGGGGGACACACTGAAATGTACTAAGAATGTGTCCTGGTATGATATCTGGTTGATGCATACTGTAATTGCTGCAATAAAACGGATTTTTCACCAAAATATATAGTGACTTTATAATCACCCTGTAGTTATATGAACAGAAATTACATTTTGAACGTCTGCACAGTAAATAAACATATCACATATTTGTCTTAAATATTTTTCGAATAAATAGAAAAAATATGAATAATGCAGAATTTTGCTGTCAAGAAATTATAAATATACTCCTTCCAGAAGTGGTACAGCCAGCTGCAGCAGGCTACAACATATGCAAACAATCAGTTCAATGTACGCCTAAAAGGCAAACCACACAGTTTTATTTTATTTGCACACAATTCCGCAATGCCACGTGGTACACACTTAAATCCAGCCGAAGTGAGAAAACTTTATTTTCTTAAAGGACAAGGGAAATCATACACATACTAGGCCGCTTACCCGTCACATGATAGGTTATATTTACTAATTGTGTGGAGGGCTTCTCTCTCGGTGGTTACAACTCTACGAAATTGGATTGGAACTTAACTAAAAAATCAACACTATACTATCATCACCTTCTGAACTACAGGCCTCACAACAAACGGTGAAACAGTCATCAATGTTAGGCCCAAACGATAGCGCTCTTAGAAAAGATAATTTTATCAATACAGAAACGTTATTTTCCCTTAATATTATTCTTTAAAAATATATTAGTTGCAATTTTAATTATATTTTGCAAAATATTTTTAGAGCTACATTGTTTTTGAGTGCATGAAAAATCAGGAAGGAAGATATCGTTTTTTTTATTACCTCCTTCTGCTAAGAGCGCTGTTGTTTGGACCTGATATTGATGACGTTTTCAACGTCTGTTGTGAGTCCTGAAGTGTAGAAGGTGATGGTAGAAATCGCAGCTTAAAACCGAAACCGAACATATTTGGGCTCGATTAATCGATAGGTTGAATACAATACTTCAATTACATTTCTGTTTTCTTTTATTGTTGTATCATTGTTATATTTTGTAAGTAGTTAAAAGCATTATAAATGCAAGCTTAAGTTTGATGTTTTATATTTGTTCTTGAGCAAACAGACTTGCAGGCGAGGTGGCCGCCCCATGGTTCAGAAACTCTGAATGAAGCAGACATCAACAATGAATAAGCACCTACATTACGCATGCACCCGTTTCGTGCCGGCCACTATACAGATTTTTCAGTTTACTTAATTCACAAAAATGACTGAGTATTGTCTTACAACAACAACCTCTGGTTTTGGATTGTTGTAACTTTCTTTGTCAGCCTCGGACAGAGGCCCCAGACAGACCAAGAAAATTATACGTAGTATTAGATATTGCAGCAAGAGTGGGACGATCTATTGGTGCCATTCAGAATATCTTCAAAAAAGGTGACCAATATAGAAAACAAAAGGAGTTGACGAAAGTCAAAGCTGACAGAAAGGGCCAAGAGGAAAGTTTTTGATCTAGAAAGCAGAAAGGAATGTCGACAAGGTCAATTGCGAGTGAAATAGGTACTGAAGTGTCACATGTTACTGTGGCAAATGTATTAAAAACATCAAAAATGTTGCATACATCAAACTTCAAGTCAAATCAAAGCTGACTGCGAAACATATACAAGCGAGGCAGGAATGGGCCAAAACACACGGACTGGAAGGATAAATGGAGCTCCTTACTTTTTTCCGATGAGAAAAAATTCAATTTAGATGGACCGGATGGTAATAAGGTATATTGGACGGTTTAATAAACGGAACCTAAAGAACATGGATGGCAAATGGGTGGCGGTGATGTTATGGTTTGGGCTGCATTCGTTTCGGATGGTAAGCCAGATCTTGTTACATACAGTGAATAAAGCATTGTACATAAAGCATACCAGGAGAAGGTTAGACTTGATACCCTTTGGCCCTTTAATTGGCGGAAACTCTAGGACATTCCAACAAGACAATGCTCCATGCCATGCATCGCGTTCAACAAAACACGTGATTTGGAGAGCCACCAATAACTGTTCTCGACTGGCCATCCAGGAGTCCGGACCTAAATCCGATGGAAAATGTATGAGCAATGTTAGTACACCTGGTTTATGCAAACAACCGGCAATTTTCAAATGTCAGTGATTAAAAGTGGCCATTTATTAGGCATGGGACAAACTGAAGGGCACCCAGTTATAAAAAATTGGTTGAAGGGATGTCTGATCGAGTTTTTAAGTTGATTGGAGCAAAGGGTGGCTTCATTAAGTATTAGCAGCATTAATTCAATGTGGTAGGCTAAGTTTTGACGGGTATATTTACAATTTCTTAACAGCAAAATTCTGCATTATTCCTATTTTTTCAAATTATTCGAAAACTATATGCCACAAATGTGTGGTGTTTTGTTTATTTACTGTGCAGACATTCAAAATGTAATTTCTGTTCATAAAACTAGTAATATTTTGTTCGAAATAAATGTTTTAAAACCCTGATTGCAGTCATGTATTTATAATTTCTTGACACACCTTAAGTATTTGGTTTGGTTGGGATTGGTCCACTGGTAAAAGAGATGTGGGGGGGGGGGAGTTATAGGGTCCATGATCAATATACACGCATGTAAAGGCGTGAAATTTGATATTAGGATTACTCTAGGCAAGACGTACACTACTATGAAGTTTGAATTGAAATGTCTCAATGATCATGTGCTCTTCAGAAATTATTAACTGGGTTTTTGCAAGTCATATGACATTGTGTACGGATTCGATTATGAGGACCCGAAAAAGTTTGAGGAACAATTCACCTCACCTCCTGTTCGACTGACTGTGTTGTACGAACTGAAGGCCCCGCTATTGTTAAAAGTGAAGAGCAGTTCCAATCGGAAATGATAAGTAGTATTACGTTCGTTAAAATCAATCTCTCTAATCGGGATAAAAGAGATGAAAAATAGATAAAGTGGATAAAAAATAGAGGAATATTTTATCCCACTTTCTTACCCTTTCTTAATCTCCCACTTTTATCCCCCATTTTTACCCCGCACATTCTATCCCCACTTTTTTAGCTTTTAAGGGGGACATTTTTCTTGCAATCTGGGCTTCCGTTACCTTCCTATACCGTTCTTGAGAGATTAATTTCTTGTTAATAGCGGAAAAATGGAGTTGCTTAATGGTTTTACCATGTCCGTCTGTCCTTTTTATATTTCCTACTTTTTTGATGTAGAAGGTTGAAATTCGGAATTTAGCTGCTTCACAATAAAGTTTGATTTTGATTGGCTCAGTGGGATCGGAGTTACGGGGGTGAGAGCTAGAGGGGTCCATCTGGCCACTAACGTGTGAAATTTGGTATGCAAATTCCTGTAGGCAAGAACTATATTACTCTAAATTTTAAGTGAAATTGTCCCACTGGAGTTAGAGATATGGGGGTAGAGGTCAAGTGGTCTTTAGAATTACCAATGTTTTCAAATGGCAAGATATTAGGCCATGTATCACTTGATTGGAAATGACGAAAAACGAAAGAAAATAGAGTTCCATTTTCACGAAAATCAATTTTTATATAATAAAAAAAAATGAGGATTGAAAAGCGCGGATAAAAGGAGTAAAAAAATTTATGAACTCAGGACTTCCGCTACTTTCTTATATCCTCCTAGGGGGTTTAATTTCTTGTTATGTATAGTTTTTAATTGTGAGCACTAAAATAGGAGGAATATATCAATATAAAAGAGGTCTGAGAAGGCGATTTTCTGCGGCGTTCCTCTTTCTCCACCGGAAATATCCTGGCCGCAATAAGCTGCTCTCATTAGGTCCCGCTCTAGATTTCGAATTCGCCGGAAGCGGATTCGGTGACACCGAAAACTTGGATTTCTCGATATCCAGATTTGAATCTTCTGGATTTCTTAAGGGGGACGTTTTGTTAAAAATCCCATCTTTCTTGCATCCTTATGCGTAAATCTCCGTAAATTGAAAAACCGAAACACCGCCATGATATCAGATACTACTGTACAATGCCTTCAGGAGGTATCGCCAATGGCCGCTACAACGAACCAAAGTGATCGTTTAAATCAAAACTCGATATGTTTTACTACGCAAGGTGTAGAGGAAATTTCCGAAACAGTCGAATTAGTTTAGAACAAAAAAGCGATAGAATCATAAAAGTCAGGTCTATCTATAGGAAAGTGACCCTGCCCGAATGAATAAAGTATTCCCAAAGCTACTTGTGTAAACGCTGAGAAATTAGGAAAACTAACTCTTGAGCCATGATAAACAGAGAAAATATTCCATCTATAAAGTTTTAGAACATCACCCATTTAGTAGAAATACACGCTTTGCATAAAGTAAATATATATTCGGAGGGGGGGGGCATTTAGTGATTGTTTTGTTTAATTTTATTCAGTCTACCACTGTGGCAAATATTTTATAGGAACGATCACGTGTGTTTGCTGTTGTACATGTGAATACTGCAACGTACAGACAACGTACGATGTCTCGTGCATAGATTTAAAAAAATTATCAGAAAATTTTCGAAAAAATTAAAGTCTCATGTATAAATTATTTTTAGAAAAACTTGAGAATTTTACAAAGGTTTTAAGAAATGTAAATTAAGGAATTTAAAGTTTGGAAGTTTGTTTTGCCTGTTAACTATGTTTCTCATTTTTATTGTTGAGGTATAAATAAATTTTATATAATTATTGCAATCACGTAATCTAACATATTTTTTTCTATTAAAAATTTTGTTTTGCAGAAAAGAGTTTATTTTTTTCTATTAAAAAATGTTTTGGAATTTTTAAATTAATTTAAACTTCAATCTGACAGGCACATTAAGTTGGATTAAATTGAATCATCTGCTTTGAAAAGCCAATAAAAGGAAATAGAGAAAATGAAAGAATTGAGGTGAATGTCAGTAAGATAAAATTGTCAATTTAAATCTGTTTTTACACCTGAGATATCATTTTCATTTATTGTATTCTATATGTACTGAAAACAAAAAAAAAATTCTATAAAATTTTTACATACGATTGTAATCATACTTATTGTCAAATTATGCATTTAAAATATATTTTAATAATTTTTTTCATTTATAAAATAAGCGTAGTTAATAAATTCATTTTGTTTATTTTTTATTTTTTAAATTCTTGAAATACCTTTAATAGGGGGGGGGGGACAAATTAATTGTTCATCATTAGTAAGAAATATTTTTATATAATTTTTCTTTAGCGTATATAAAAAATTTTTTTCGGAGAAGAAATGAAATTTTTTAAAAGGGTTGTTTTGAACTTGAGACAAAATCAATTGTCTTCCCCCAGCAATGAAACCAATTTTCAGTGGAGTCGTAAAACGAAACTGAGAATCGATTTTATCTTGCAAGTCAGTCAGGGGAGAAAAGGGGAAAAGAAGGGAAAAAAGACAGGCAACCAAAGCAGCCTTACTTAAATTTACACTGACAGTGGTGAAAGTCATCCTCGACCGTACGATTTAATGAGACAGAGTTTCACAGATTTATTATCAGGTATGAAAAAGATATAAAAAATTATTTATTTAGGAATATAAAAACAAAGTGCATTTGAAATTTTTACATATCCTATAAATTACATGAGGAAAGTATTTTTTCAAATTCACATACTTTTTTTTATTTCTGAAGACATATTTTTGAAATTAAAGAATTGTATTATTGCAAAATACTATAACATGGCGATGCTGGAATCCGAATATCATAAAACTTAATGCTGTGAATGTTAATTGATTTTTGGAGCAAACGCGCTAAAAGCGTTAGAATGATCAACTTAGGCTATAAACTGTGCACTTCGACCTTAAGTTACAGTTTTTATTTACTAAGTTAACTGAAACTGGGACTGCATCCAGATGTAGGGCAAATCAGCCGTCATTCAAATAATTCTTTTCTATGGCACAGATTACTGAAAAGTACGTCTATCTTCGAAACTAATGGACGTACACAAACCTAAAAAGGATCAATTAACAAGCTATCTACTTCCAGTAATCCCTCCAAGTTTCGTGCAGATAGGTGGCATATCAGCCAAATTTCGAACAAAAATTGTGTCGTATTGAAAAATGCTTTGGGCGACCGTAATAATAGGTATCATGTACCTTACCAATGACCCTGACTGACCTGTAGCAACGCCACCCAGTATCTAGGTGGCGTTACCTGTAGTGTATTACAATAACACTGAGTGCCTAAGCTAATTGATCACCTTTTTGTATAAGGGATTAGAAAGGGATATTCATTAAGTCAGGCCCGTTTGTAAATATATTTGAAAATCGCGGATGGTATTAGTAATGCGCATGCGCACAGATTACCAGCTTCCGTTGCTCGCAGGCAGATGCCGTTTATAGCCGTTTATTGCTTCGCTTGGTGTTATTAAAATGCTAAAGATTATTGAGGTTGCCGCCGACGGCGAAATTTGTTCGGTTATCCTTTCTTTTGACAGTAAGAAACATAACAGCAGCGAACATTCATCGCCGCGATAAAGTGCTCCACGATAATGCAAGGGTCAAACGCAAGCTCTAATCAGATCTTTTGGTTGGAAACAACTTGACCGCCCGCTTACACTCCGGACTTTGGGCCCAGTGATTACCACCTGTTCCGATACCCGAAGGAATTTCGACGGCAAACGGTTCAGCAACGAGAAAGAATTGAAACCTGCTGTAATGGCATGGCTTTCCTCGGAGGCTGCAGCCTTCCGTGAATTGGCTATGGTGAAGCTCATTGAGCGTTTATTACCAATATACATAAATCGTAACATTAAGAGTTAAATGGTTTATATGGTGAAAAAATATATATTAAGGACAAAAACAAAAAAAATCAAATTTTCATAGTCAATAAATTATAAGACCACTGGTTTCTGCTCACCCTAAATGATAACGATGATATAAAAATTCTTTTAAATAGTAAAATCAGCACTTCACAGCTTTAACACGCACATTAAAATGCCTAACGGACAAGTAAAAAAGAATTGCGACAAATTGCGTATTTTCATGGAAAAGAAATGTCGCCGAGAAAGATTGCAGCATCCATTAGAAGGTCTAAGACCACAATTCATCAAGCATTACAGAATTCAGTGTCTGACAAGAAGAAAAAGCGAACAAGACGTTTACCTATTTTAAACGGAAGAGAAAAGAGTTCGTGAAATCGCAAGAGTTCGAAGGTAGGATAAGTCATATCACTATTTGGAACCTTTGAAAAGCAACCCAAACATCAGATGTGAAAAAATAAAGCGACAACCTCAATTGAAAGAAGAACATAAATTCACCCGAGCAGCTTGGGAAAAATTCATATCTTGGAAAGCATCATTATTTGGGGAGAATTTGCCTACGGTGGAAAATCAGATCTAGCCGTGGTTAACTCTAAAATGGACTCCAAGAATTATCAGGAAATGTTATTTGAGAAGTTGATTCCATTTGGACCACTCATTGCTTATGATAACTGGACTTTCCAACAGAACTATGCCGCTTGCCATGTGTCGAAATATATAAAAAAAGGCTTGCTGCAGAAAACATGAATACAATTGAATGGCTTGCCAGAAAACTATATGCCGGGTGATCCGAAAGTGAGTAGACTTATTAAACTATTTACAAAAATGCGATGCGGTTTGCACAGAAATGCTCAGAAACACGGGGATGTTTGTTTATAATGAAATACAGGGCGTTTCAAAATTATGTACAATAAATTTAGTGACATATTCTTCAGGTCAAAAGAAGACGAAAATGCTCTATAGCACTTTGTCTGGAAACGATTTGTTTGCGAGTAATCCAATATCATACAGTAGGGAAGCGCGGTAGTTAGCGGACGATATTTTAGCAGTTCCAGCGTTTCGACCCAACACTAGGTTGAGTGGTTTGTTCCATTTAAACCTACTTTAGGGTTGTTCCATTAGTTGTGTACGGTTGTTTCCATTACTGTACATCCACTAGGAATATCAATTTCAGAACGTTTGCGTGCTTTGACATACGCATTACGATTTACGTAAAAAAAAGTCATGTACACGTATTCCAGTGCAGACTATACTGACATGCACCTAATGTTGTATGGTCTTGCGGACGGAAATGCTGTGGAAGCAAGAAGACTCTACCAAGAACGCTTTCCGAATAGACGTTTGCCAAATAACCGAACATTTGTATCTGTCGACAGACATTTGAGGGAGCGTGGTTCCTTTGGCCGTCAAACAGGACAAGGGCGGCCTGTAGCACATTCTCCGGATGA
>JAHWFO010110510.1:414336-439059 GCA_023313115.1 Rhysida immarginata | reverse complement strand
ATTGCATTTTGTATCTGGAAGATAATTGTAATTTGTATAGAAATTAAAATATGATTAGCAGGAGATAAGTTATGTCAAAAAAAAACATGTGGTTTTTTAATTTCTTGGCATGCCTTATGCCAAGAAAGAAATGTTAAAACAAGCTTAAATTTATGGACAAACTATCTTATCTTGATAATCTATTATCTTTATTTATATCTTGCCGGAATTTTATGCATCAGTGCCCTCAAGAAATTCTTTAATTTGCCCATATTACAAATGATGATCAACAGCCAAAATTAAAAAGATTTCTGAGATTTCTTCTATAATGAAATATTAGATGCATATACGGAACTTTTGATTTATTTTCAAAGGTACAGTAGTTTTGCTTAGAGATCGAAAACAGGGTTCATCCCATGGAATTTATAATGAGTCTTATGATTTTTGAAGTCATATATTAATTTTAAATATGTTACGCATTCTAAATCACAGAGAGCAAAAGGTAAAGTGCCAAAAGCGAAAACTAAAACTTCACATCCTAAATTAATAAAATTGCCCATTTTATTATGAAGACGAACTATGATTAATATTTCTGGCCATTGTTATGCTTTCATTAACTCTCTTAGTTATTAGATCCCGAAGCATTTCAATTAGGAATGTTCTTGCTTAGTGGAGACGGCCGCGACCCGAACTCATCGGAACGTTCTTCGACGGATTCCCTCGCTCGAATATTAAATTCGCATGAAGACTTAGTAAATTGGAAGCAGAAATTTCATTTTATTCTGGACAGAGAAAGCAACTGCATTTCCTTGAAAGGAAAGACCTGAAGATAATTAACTTGTGAAAATATTTAACATCAATTAAAAAATTAAAAAGCGATGAATAAAGAGGTGAATATGGTCTGTAGAAATCTTATTCAAATAAATTTATATAAAAGCCTTGCTTTTTGATATTCTCCCTCCCTCTTCAACTCTTTTTAATTCCCTTAATCTTTGTTTAATATTTTTTATGATTAAAAAGTTTTTGGAAGTCTTTGAATTTCCATCGAAAAATTAATTGATTAAAACTCATTTGTGCGTATAAAACTCTTTTAGATGACGAAGTGATTTTTAATTTCAATTGCTCCTCAGTTACATAAGCCGGCAAGAATCTATGGTTTGATTTGTTATTGCTGTTTTATGAAGAGGGTCATGTATCCGACATTCCTAATCTAAGATAGCTGAAGCTCTCGGTAAACAAAAACAACAGGATGTTTTGATGCAGACATTTCTCGAGCTTTTGATTCTGTGGATTATATCTGCCTTATTTAAAAGCTTCCGCTGTTAGTTGATCAGTCTCTTGTGAAACGAATTAATTCTATTTTGCAGACTAGGCGTTTATTTTTTAATTTCTAATTTTGGTGGCGATATTAATAGTGAGGTACCTTAGGGCTTTCCCCTAGGTTCCTTCTGTTTGTCTTTTATATTTGCGGTCTTTTTGCCCTTTTCTAAAACTAAAGACGCGGTAATTTGATTGTACCTCGACGTTATTAAAGTATTTCCTGTTGTTGATATTCATATGCTAGAATCCTTCATAGCAAAATAACAGAAGTGTGTTTATAGCTGCTAAATAACACAAGTCTGTGATGAATGTATTGTATAGGAAATCTTTAGTGATTTTTACTAATTTCAACATGCTGATTTCAAATTGAAATCCGTTTTGCTCACTATAGTTTCCTTATATTTATTATAGTCGTCGCCAGCGAACATTATTCCTCAGAGCTTAATTATTCCGTTCCGGGAGGTGACAATACACTCTGCGCTTGCATAGTCAATAAAAATTGTTCTCCAATTATTTTATTACTTATTTTATATTTCTTATTTTATTTTATTTACATTTTGTGAAAAATCCTTGCGTGATGGATGAAAACTGAATTCATTTTTAAAGTTTGTATATCGAAATTATATTGGGTGCACTAAAGCAATAGGGACAAACTTCAGGAGATGATTCGTGGCCAGAAAAGGAAGGAAAAAACTCATTTGAACATAGGTCCGGAAATGGACGGTGTATCGGTAATAGAGCAATTAGAATAGAATATGATATTACTATGGCAGTAATTGCGTCAACGTTACAAAATCCGCTAGCAATAATCCCTGCACACGTCACGTAGCAGGTGATAGAAATAGTAACTGTTTTCAAGTAAGATTTTTAAGACAGTCGTTTGGCTGAAACAATGCTGGCGGAACACTTGCCTGGAACTTGTACCGGGGTTCTGGCAATATCTTGTAGCACAAGTTCCTGCAGGTCTGCTTTTCGAACATGTCCTCCGTGCTCGCCTCTTCCGTTCAACGGACCCATTCTCATACAAATGCCAAAAGATGGTTGGAAACGTTTTGTGATTCGGGTAGTGCTCTTTTTCTGGGTAATTTTTGTGGTTCATCCGTGCAGCCTCTGACCATTCCCATGTGCTTCTCCGTATGTCAAGACCATATCGCTTGTTCCTGACATGAATACCGGACCATTGTACCTCCGCTGCTCGACGATTACTCAAAAATAACTCTGCAACAGAAAAAAAACACACTGTCGTGCATAAAATTATTTCCATTTCCATGGAAACTATGAATTTCCTGACATAGAGGGTGGTTATAAAATAACTTTGCCTACTTAGAGCCCTCTAGAGCTCAATCTAATGAACCGATTGTGACGCAAATTAAAATGTAGACTATGGGGGAGAGAATTCCGGAAAGAAAAAAAATAGTGCAAATGTGGCGCTGTGGAATGACAAATAAGTTTTATTGTTTTAAACAAGCAAGCAAGGTTTTTGTTTGTCTACAGCATATGTCCGCCCCCTGCCTCAATGATATGTTGGAAGCGTAGCACAGCATGATCAATTATTGCATGAAGCGTTTCCAGGGGAATGTCTGAGATATGTCGTCTAATGCTGGCTTTCACCTCAGGCACAGTCCGTACAATTTGTTGATAGACCCGATCTTTCAAATATCTCCAGAGCCAAAAATCGCACGGGTTCAAAACTGGAGAACGTGGAACGCATCTAGAAAACTTCTAGAGATCACAAAATCATCTCCAAAGTTGGCACGAAGCATTTCTTTCACTCGTCGACTAATATGGGGAGGTGCTCCATCTTGCATGAAGACAGTGGTTTCCAAGCATCGTCGTTCTCACAAGGCAGGAATCACATGCTGTGCAAGAAGTTCACAATATCGTGCACTTGTCACAGAACGTCTTACAGGACCTCGTTGTGTCACTTCCTCAAAAAAGGGGCCTAGAATAAAATCAGCGGTGAATCCACACTATACAGTCACATATTCAGAATGCAATAGCTTTTCATACACGACATGGAACGAGGCACCCCTTAGGCGGCAGTTCTGCGTGTTCACCGCTCCTTCTAGGGTGAAATGTCCTTCGTCTGACCATAGAATGTTCCACGGCTACGTGTCATCAACAATCATCCTCATCAGAAAGCGATAAGCAAAATCAGCGCGTTGAGAGTTGAGTTCTTTTCACTAAACATTATGCAATGAATGGATCAATCCATTCCATTCTGGGTATGTTGACTTTCTAATTTGCATAAACTTTCTGCTCTAAAGGCCGATATTGAGAACGAACATATGCTGTCATCAAACAAAAAGCTTGCCTGCTTGTTTAAAACAATAAAACTAGTTTTAAAATCTCCATTTGTCATTCCACAGCGCCACATTTTCACCTGGTGGTGAAAATTTGCATTAGTTTTTTTCTTTCCGGAATTCTCTCCTCCATGGTCTGAATAGCCTACATTTCAATTTGCATCACAATCGGTTCATTCAGATTGGGCTCTAGAGGGCTTTGAGTAGGTTAACTTAATTTAAAACCATCCTGTATGTTGATATAAACTTTTTTGTTAATTATCTTGTGAGGAATCACCCCCTGAAGTTTATCTCAATTGTTTTAGTTTACCCTATATTAAATCACCTATTAAAATTAAAACAACTTTCCTAAACCTAAAATTTGCAGACCTGTATAATGGTCTTAGCATAAAGTTTTTACTTAAGTTCCTGTATTATCAAATATTCTAGGTAAACAGGGTTAGAAAATTTTCAATTCCAGTCGTTAATTGGGTGTCTTAGAACAGCCACATTCATCATGTCATAATTGAATTATCTAAACGCATTGATTGTATTCGTATGTTGTCTAATTTTCTCCATGATCGAAGGTCATACATTTTCTACAGAGAGTTGAGTACGTTACAACTAAACGATTTGCAAGCGTCAGAAGTCTATGAGAAATCCGCCGCCATGTTCGGTGAAGTTCTATCTGGTGCTCATGATGGCTCTACATTGCAGTTTCCATTCAATGCAGCGAATTTAGGTTGATCTGTGCCCACCCCTCTTCACAGGCTTTCCATAGACCGTCTAATGTACGGGGTGGTCTACTTCCCAGGGCGCGTTTCAGCAGTCCGAAGCCGCAATAATCCATGGGGGATGCGTCTGGAGATTTCACGGGTATGTCTTCAAACAGAATTGAATGTATGAACACGTCTCTCCTGTTCCAGTGTTCACAAATGGGCGACCGTTGACTTGGACGTATGACTCGAAGCTTAATCCTAATGCGCACATGCTAGGTTTCGACCGCTTAACCAGTTGGAGATTTTTGTGGATTATGTTGCGTACCGTTCACCGTGATAATCCTACCTTGTTTGCGTCAGCCCTTTGAGTTTTGGGATTTTCTGCAGAGATGAGACGCTTCACTTAGCGTAAACCTCATCTCTGCTTGGAGTGAGTCGTTGTCTTGAGGGTCTAGATTCGTCCAACGTTGCTGGTATTGCGGTTTTTCTGTTTTTATTTAGTATGTTACAGATTCCTGCCTTCGAAATGGTGAGACCACTGAATTTGCATTGTTTTATAATCATGGAATAGGACCACTTCGCGTCGGAAAATGCATTTATATATCCTTCCCAATATTTAACGATTTTTGACGGCATTCACGCAGCTAGCGTTTGTACAACGATTAAGAAGATGAAGCGATATCCTCTTTATAACTCCTTATGACCGCGTAGCCCTGTCAACTACGTGGCTGGAGAACTTGCAAGTGTAAATCGTTTAGGTGTAACATACATACAAATCCATCTCTTTCAAAACTTCTCTATGAAATTCCAGTATTATATCCTGGTGATCGTCATTATCCTTTTCTAAAACTGACTAAAATTCATAATTCTTTTCTTAAAATTTTTCATTTCAAATCTTTTTACTCATTCATTAAATAGGTGGTTAAATAAAATTTATTGTCTTTACTTACACGCATTTAGGACTGTAAAGCCTGGGGCTTTCTTATCGCCATAGTTTCAGTCTTGTTTCTGATCTTAACCGCTATAATGCGCGATGGATTGACCCAATCCATAAATCGGTTAAAATGTTTAACTCAAAATATCAATTTTATTCTAATTAATACAATTATCTAAAAAAATTTCTCTCCTATAATGCTGCCTCTCGTTTGTTGTTTCATTAATCACATTTAGGCTATAGCCTGTGGGAGACAAATTCTGGCTAGCCTTCTCGACTCTTTTCTGAGAATTGTTGCTACAATACAATGTATCAAATTGGTGTTTCTACATTGACTCCAGTAAAACAAGTTTAAAAAAAATTATTCGATAATGGAAACAAATACGCATCAGTCCCTGTAGAAAACATTCTATCCGCTTGAAGTAAACCTATGAAAGTATAAATACTTAGTTGAACAAAATTAAGCATTCAGAACACCAGTTGAAAATATGTGATGATTTGAAAATATCTGAAATGCTTTCGGGTCAGCAATTTGGCTTTATGAAAATGCCAAGTTCTCTTCGTGATTGAGATAGCAGTGTTCGTAATTTACAATGGACGAAGAAAGAATCGCCAAAGAGAAACTCTCTAAGGCCAGTTTACAAAAATATAATACGCCAAAATTTAGTTAACCCTGAAAAAATGTTGTTACCTCCACTTCATATTAAACTAAGCTCCATAAAGCAATTTATGTAGGCTTTAGACAACAGCTGCGGGTGTATTAAGTGCGTATATGTTTAATGAAGAGCAAGGTGAAAGATTCCATCAAAATATTATGTACACGGAAAACACATAATATACACAATATAATTAAAAAAATAAACCAAACTCCAGACAAGAACTGTATTAGAGAGCACGCATTGTTTGTAGGAAAACGGCTTTAAATGAGAGTCTTATTATTAAGTAGCGGAATAATGGTTTTACAATGTACGTCTGTCATCTTCATAATTTCTGCATTTTTTGAGATAGAAGGTTGGAATTCGGAATGTAGCTTACTATGGGCAAGTGCACCTTCATTATTTAGTTTGGTTTTGATTGGCCCACTGGGGTTTTCAGGTTTTCAGGGATGGGGGTTAGAGGGGACCATAAGGTACGTTTATAAAGGATGTAAAGGAGTGAAATTCGGTATGCAGATTTTCCTAGGCAATATCTATATTACTATGATGTTTGTGCCAAATTGTTCCAGTGGGGTCGGGGTTGTGGGGCTGGCAGTCACTTGGTCTTTAGAACTTTGGCATGTGATATTTATCATTCGATCGCAAATGATGAGAAACAAAAGAAGATAGAGCTCTTCTTTCATTTTCTAAATACTACGTTCGAGAAAATCAATTATTCGATTAAATAAAATTGAGTGTGGGTTAAAAAGTGGGGGATTAAAAATGCAGATAAACGGATAAAAATAGATGATCTAAGGGTTTCCGCTACTTTCCTATATCTTCCTCGGGGGGATTAATTTCTTGTTTCTAAATTGATTTGCTTTTATTTCTGTATTTTGTTTTAAGTCGATCAGCCTCATCATTGTCATCATCATTTTCAACTCTTGTCAATTCTTCAGACTTTCCAATGTACTCTCTCCTGGGATTTGCTTTTCCAGTTGATGTCCACCAGTTTTCTAATGTTGTACATTTGGGGGCATCGTTGTGGTTGTATAATATTTTGTGAGTACTATTCGAGGATGGCTGTAATCCATCGATTGTCCTGCCGAATAATTTCATGTGTTCGGCTTAATGGCACTTGATCTGACGGATAATTTCGTTGTCCTCAGATCCAAGTGGTACGTCTTTGTGCCTCATAATAAATTGAGAGGCCAAAATTCATGAGATGCGATGTTAACAGCAAGTCACTCCTCCGCGAGTCCTCTAAACTGCAGTAACATGTCGAGGCATGGACTCTACGAGGTGTTGGAATCATTCTGGAGAGATATTAACTGATCACAGCTCATAACTGATCATAACTGAGCCACACTCTTGCCTGGCGCAACTTTGTTGAGACACGGGATCAATAGCTTCATGTGGCATACGCCACACTCTCACGCGTCCATCAGCTCGATACAACTGAAACCGGGATTCATCTGACCATGCTACAGGCCGCCACTGTTCCATGATCCAGCGACGATGCGTTGCATTTGTCTCCGTACAGTCCTGGTAGAAATAGGTTTCTGACGCCCTACATTCAAATCGGCGGTGATCTGACTCACAGTAGCTTGTCGATCGCCCCGTATGACTCTGCTGAGGTAAGGTGACGTGATGTCCGGTCGTCAAACATTTGTGGTCATCCTGTACGGTTGTGGAAACAGGGTCTGATATTGAAAATCCACCCTAGACAATGTTAACTTCGGAAATCCGAATTCTTGTATAATCTCCGATTTGCTATGACACATGCGTCTTGCACCGATTATCATCCCACGTTCAAAGTCGGTTAATTCTCGACGCGCTGCCATGTTCACTACACGGACTGTAACAGACTGCTCAGCTATCGTGTTTACACTAGCGCCATACACTGCATCTGGCTTCAACATTCGGTAGTCATATTTGGCACATCTTCAAATGGGACAACCCTTCCTGTGACTTTTGGCCACTCAGTTTAGTATGTATCGCCCCATGCTTGTTAGAAGTTGTAGTCGTTAAACTATTTGTCCGAAAGTGCTTCATTCTATTTTGATTCGTTTGTTGATTTTGTTCATAATACTCTCATACTATAATGATTTCGTTTCAGACGTACACGTAAATTCAATGTCGTTGTCTGTGATTTGTCTCCTTTTTCTAAAGCTGGTCGATTAGTAATGTCATACTTTATATATGTATTAATAAAAAAGCCGCATTTATATTCAGTATATTTATCAAGTTTTATTTATTTATTTATATTTATATATTTAACACCATTAACCACACAATGGCGGTATTGTCCCCAATCAGGCGGTGCCCAGGAGGATTATAAAGTAAATAAAACATATAATGAAGATATTGGATAAAGAAATAAGTAAACACATAAATCAGGGACATGAGATCCACACTTATTGGTGAAATAATTTGTATAATAATTATTATATAGCAAAATTAAAACATTAAGAACGAAATAGGAGGTTAAAAGATACAATCGGCCTCGGTGGCTCAGTGGTTACGTGATCGCCTCTGATACCCGAGGACGCGGGTTCGACCCGGCCGAGGACGACGAGGATTTTTTCAGGGGAGAAAATCCTGAGATCACGCACTTCCTTCGGAAGGAAAGACAGCTGTTGGTCCGGTGTAGTCGTTTGCCGGCTGCATGTTAAAGAACCCTTGTGAGGCAAAATTTGCTGCCCCTATAACGTCGTCCTGAAATGACCATGGCAGTTGAAAAGGACGTTAATACCAAACAAACCAAACTAAATGATACAAATATTAGATTAAATGCTACATAAAAATATTAATAAAGTTTAAAGCGTGAAGGTCTTGAGTATTGTAATTTTTGATTAATATATAAACAGGGTCAATCATGCAGCTATCAGTATGATAGAGCTGTGTGGTTAACTTTACAGGTAAACGGCTATTAGGACGAAAGGGTTGTATACCTACTCGATTCAATAGAAAAGGTTCAATTACTTTGTTATTTAAAACTGATCTAAGAGTTAAATTTAAGTTTTTGATACAAGGTTTTCTAAGGTTAAGAGAATAATCCATCAGTACATTATTTTTCTGGGCAGTCTTGTTGTTTGATAAGGAAAATTTTATGAAGGAGTCATGTTTTCTTGCACTTTTTAAGTAATAATAGTTTGAGAAACCAGTGAACCAAATTGGTAAGTTATATAGAATTCACGCAATACTACGACGTGGTAAATTTTAAAAATTGCATAGGAGTTTTTGTAACTGTAATATAACCTCTTTAAAGACCCAATATTTTTTTAGTAATTGCCAACAGTAGATGCTCACAATGATGTTTAGGAGAATCATTACAATTGAAAAAAACGCCCAAATATTTCGTATAAGGAACAAATTGTAGTAGAGACCCTTGTAGAGTATATCCAAATATAATTGAATTAGTCCTTCTTGTGAATCTGATCATTCTAGACTTGCCTTCTCTTATAATTGGAGAACAATTTTTTCAAGCTACTGATGAACCTTAGTGATTTTCTTCTGAAGATTCAGAGCATGAGGTAAATACTAATTTTGGAGTAAATCTTCAAATCATAAGCATAGAGCAGACATGAGGTAGAATCATTTGTAAAACATTGACCTAAATCAATCATGTAAAAATGAAATAAAATGGGTCCAAGAGGTGATCCCTGACGTACTCCACTACCAATTCTGCCAAGGATACGATTGCGAGTCAGAAAGATAAAAACATCTGTTAGAGAGCATAGACTTCAACCAAGAAATTACAAACGTATTTACACCCAAGCTTGGATATTACTCGCCTGTGAACTACATAATCAAAGACTTTACTGACATCAGCATAAAAGACATCCAATTGGGAAGAAGATTCCGTGGCATCAGCAATATCAATTGCAAGATGAGCCAGATTAGTTAAGGTTGATTTACCTATCACAAATCCATGTTGATTATCCATATTAAAGCTAGCGAAGTGGACGCGAAGATATTTCGCTACGAAGCTTTCTAGTAATTTAGCAGGAAAGGAGAGAATAGCTATGGGACGATAGTGCTTTAATAACGAAGGATATTTAACCTTCGGGACAGGAACTATCGGGAAGACTTTCCCAGACACCGGATATTTACCAGTAAATATTGAACGATTGAATAGAATAAAGCAAGAGTTTCGATCAGTCCTTTGAAAATAAAATCAAGAATGTCTTCAAAAATACACTTTGTACTTGCTTTGGTGAATTTACCTAGGAATTATTACTGCAGTTGCGAATTTTTTCCTTAATAGAAAAGAAAATGGTCAAAATGAATTTAAAGAGAGATTGGCTTCGAAACATAAAAGTTAATTTTGTTTTTTTTATGCCTTCAAAATAATATTTAACTCTCTAAATTAAAATTGCGAAGGAATATAACTTTTCATTCTGTCATTTAATTTTAATTCTCTCGTTTAATTTTAATTGATTTTCTTAAGGCTTATTATTGGTAAAAATACGAATAAAAATGACTTGTTTTGATGATATTGTAACACCCCACGGATTTTCCGAACGCGCGCGGGAATTTTGTGGTGTGTTTTATTTATTTTTTTATAATGAGCTTTCACTAGATCATGACGATGATCTACAACGATTGCAGTTTTAATTTGCGATCTGAAACCCCGAGATTCCAAGGCGTCCCAGTTGCGAAGATCGTTATTATACTAGTTGCGGAATTAAATACTATAAAGTTATTCAAAGTGAACTGAAACGAAAGGGTTATGTAAAGATTAACTTAAAAGAAATATGTTGCGAATGTACCTTTGAAGTGCCAGGAAAATATTGTTGTAAATAAACAAAAGAAAAGTTAACGGATTGTTACGACATACAATGGTCTCGCGATGTGATGACGTCGTGAGTGATAAGAGATTTTTGTTTTTGGTTGATTTTCGTTGCTCGGAGACGGAAGAGAAGAGGTAGAATTGAGGAGTGGAAAGAAGAATGGAATGAGATGAATGGCGCCGAGTATAAAAAGGCCTGCTCAGTTCGTCCAAGTCGCCTTTTGTGGTATTAATGACCTCTTAATAAAGGGATTAACGAAATTTAGTGATCCCATCAGAAGGCGAAAGTTTCTAAACTTCCCTAAGACATATCAATTTAGTCAATCCACACAACGTAAAGAATACTTAGTAAAAGTGAACTCAAGGACCAAAAGTAAATATGATGGTGGTCTCAAGAGACGCAACTGAAGTCCGAGCAAGAAGATGATTTACTGGAAATATCGAACATAGACTTAAATCCGGTAAGGTGGTAGTCATTTTGGCCATAAGCTTTGTAATAGAAATATTCTGCTGAATGTCATTTGATTTTGGTTAAGTAGACGGAGAACAGTCCGCAACTACAGCCCAAGAAAATTGGAAGGGCTGAATTCCAAAACAAGCTACCCCAATTCCGTAATGTATGGGCACAAAGACGTTATTAAGAATACCGTAAAGGCCTTGTTCTACAAGAATTATGAAGTCGGATCGAAGCTTCTCAGAAAAAAATGACAGAGCAAAGCAAAGAAGTAGGTAATTGTTCGGCGGGTCCAACCTATACTAACATTACTAATCTTGACCTGAAATTGAATAAAATTCCCTTCCCTCTGACTTACCTGTGTTCCCCCCATCGACTTACCTTGCGGCAGACAACAAAGAATGTAGCGAGCTAAAGTTCATGACAAAGAATTTACCTAAAAATCACCTGGATAGTCGTCTATAACAATAGGAGATACTCTGACGAGATCTGAACACCACGACAAAGAATAAAATTATATCTTACCTGAAGAATAAAAATAAAAAGGAGACGTAACTCTGCTGACAATTGAGAAGTTTTTGTGATCTTTAAAGAAAGTTGCATGCGGGATTGATTTCTGAACGAACTATTATATGACTTAATCTAAAGATTTAAATATAAAATATTGTTTGTTTTGGTTCGAAACATATATTTGTATGAAGATGTATATATATTCTAATTTTTTTTTATTTTCGAACGAAACTGTACGAAAACGGCATGTTCGACTTCCTCTAAAAATTGTATAAAAGAACCCAGGGGTAACAAGAAGACAAGGTAGTATGTAATATATTAAGATTTAAAGTAAGGTCAACGGCCATCTTTGTAGAATCGAATAGGTCAGAAGACTGTAATCAAAGTTAAAAAGAAAAGTTTAAAAGAGGATTACCTATCTAAAATAAACCCCTAAAATATATGAGCGGATTTAAGAATTCTGTATCGAATGGAGAATAAAGTACAGTTTTATTTCTCGACAGGTGGTATTCCGAGTTTTATCAAATAAAAATGTCTTAGCTCAAGGGTTAAATAGGTTATTGTTTGATCTAACTTACACTAGAACTAGTCTATTTCTATTTAATGCAGCGACTAGGTAAAGAGAGTAAATCTGCCTTTTATTGTACTGTGCGTTGCCCAGAATAGGAGCGTTACAATATAACAATGTATAAAGTTTTCGTGCGCAGGCCTTCTCTCTAGGAGGAGTTGGCCAGGGCCTGTCTTTCGTCGGCTAAGTTGTGAAGCAATGTGATTACTTTTTATGTATAAACTGAGCGCAATAAAAATGACGGTTAAAATGATTTATTAGAATAGATTTCAAAACTGTTTACTTAAGTTCACATCAACTAAAAAGCTTGGATTCAAGGTCACTAGAAGGATAAGTTCTCGCAAACATATTCCCAAAATGCGTCTTTTACCACGCAGAATGCCAAGTTAAAATTAATTACTTGTTTCATGTCTGTTGTATAATTTTTTATAATGCTCTCTTAATGTTTCTTTTTTCTTTCATTATCCCTGACGTCATTTCTCCTCCCCGCATGAAAGCCGATCCTAGCGCAGTGCGAGACCTTTCTTTCTACTGACCTTGCTTGGATTCACAATAAAAAAACAAACATTCTTTAATTCAAAATCAATAACAGAAAGCGTCGATTAGAGACTTACATCTGTCCTCTTGTCTAGAATGTGTTCAAAAATTTGTACAGCATGGGCAACACATTTCAAACTACTAGATGAAGATGAGAGACTGATGGGGACAAACAATGCTCTTAAGATGCTGGGAGCACTAAAATTTCCTAACACGATATGGATTCAGTTGTTTGTGCCCTGGAAAGGAGTACTGTTGACTTCGTCTTTTTATACAGATTTCCTTCTGCTTCATGAATAACATTGGCGACTGTTGTTTTTCCAAAAGGATATGTTCACAAGGTGACATAAATATCAACGTTGTCTTAGTATCTAAGTACTGATAGAAAGAGGCTTGAAGTCTTTACATTTGCTGTTTAGCACAGTTCAAATTATAAAAATTGGAATTATGGCATCTCTTATGAGAAATATTACGCAATTTTTAATTACCGCATAACAATTTTGCTACCGAATATACAGATAATTTTGTTAGAAATTGGCGATTTTTGTGTGTGTGAAATGTCGATATACTCGTAAAAGACATTAAGATGATGCCCTTCTCTACATAAAACTACAAAGCAGAGAAGCATCTAGATCATGGGTTCTGCAGAAAATGGTTGAAGAATTATGTCAAATCTGTTCGGTAAGAATTAAGGATGCATTTTATCTACTAGTTTGTTAAATATCTCGAAAAAATCGTCGAGAAATATGCTTTTTACGCAAATATGCAACTTTGCAGGTACCAACATTGTACTTGTCATAAAAATAATTACTGCCATTCGATATCCTAGAACGTGTGCTCACGCCTAAGTTGCGTCTAGGATCTAATGTCAGAAGATAACTGCGAAAAGAGCATGACATTTGTCAATAAAAACATATTTAATGCTCTAATAGATTGGCTATTTGGTGAAGATATATCTCATCAAAAATCTACCTTGTTGTTTGTGTTATTGTATTTCTTCTGCACAGAAGGATTTTCTTGCCAAAAAAAAACCACTGTTAAAAGTATTTAATTTTGAAACTGCGGTTCTATTAAGAGCAAATACCAAACGAATTAAGGGCTTCACTTAGGTTTGATCCTAGGATCTGAATCAACTACATGCACGCCACAATATACGCAGACCCTCAGATAATGGAATAGAATCTAATTTGAACGATAACTGAGATATGAACAGAAATAAAAATGCCGCCACTAAAATCAACAAGTTAATAACTCACTTTCTATACCACTTAGGATGATAAAATTTGGGAGGATAATAGGGAACATAAAATTGTGTATACCGTTAAAATTTGATCGAATTCCCACGAGTAGTTTCCGAGTTACGTAGTCAAAATCGTAACACGTGGTGTTTAGTACTCACATGTGAGCACCTGTTACGAGTGCATAACTCGGAACTACTCGTTGGAATTCGTTCAAATTTTAAAGATATACACAGTTTTATAAAACCTATTATTTCTTCAAACTTCATTATCCTAGGTGTTATGGAAAGTGAGTTATTAACTTGTTGATTTTAGTGGCAGCATTTTTATTTCTGTTCATATCTCAGTTATCGTTCAAATTCGGAACCATGTTCATATGAACTATTTTGCTTAGAATCGCATATTCCATCACCCTTATCATTTCTGACATGAAATTTAACAAAACCCTGTATAGAAAAATAAGTAATGAACTGCTACTCCTGTACACCTAATGTCATCTTGTTTGACCAATAAATTGCTGTGAAAAAAATTCGTGGAACCGACTTATTGATTTGCTGTCACGTGGTAAATGACCAGAGTAGGAACGGTATGAAATGGAAAAATAAAGCTTCATTGCAGATTTAATTACAGTGGAAGCAATGATAAGCAAAGATTAGATAAATAAAGGGCCACAGTCACTGGACGATTTTCCCGTCGTCGATTAGAACGTTCGTACAGTCGAGAATCTCCACGACCACAAAGTTCAATTAAGATAGGGTAAGTCGCCTGGACCTCGATGAAACCTTCGAGTTGAAGAGTCGCGCAACTTGGCGTTGCTACACTATCGATAGAAGACGTGCACTCCTGATGCACAATAACTGGGCGTGTCTCTAACTTCAGAGAACGCCGCAATAGACGTTTCGATCACCGCAGCACCACTTAAACTTGCGAAGATCAGAACCACAATATAACTTAAAAGCACACCGGATTGAGTGAACACCGATGACTATTTCAGCAGTAGAACACAAACACAAGAAGAAGCCAGTCAGAGGTTTTCACTATTAGCACCTACAGCAATACCAGCATTGTAGCAGATACACACAACACTGAACATTTTTTTGTTAGGATGAAAGCACGAAGATTAAAGTAACACAAGATTATGCGTTGCTCCTTAAAATTCACTATATCGTCTAACTGACATATCTCTCGCAAACATCACGTCGCAACTGCATTCAACAACACTCTGGTAGCACGTAAACTTTTAGAGAGCATCCTCTCTACAGATTGAGGTATAATTCTAATACGTATGCGAAAACACTGAGGCGAGAAGCTCGACCTCACAGAGCACTTCACTAATATGAAAAAGCACAACAATATAGGTAGCACTTAATTGGATTCAGATTCATGGTTGTGATTCGACTAAATTAAGTACGCACATGAAAACACTTAAGTGAGAAAATCAACACTACACAACACTTCAATAACATGTAGACCACTACATTGATATCTTTGGTATAAGATTCTCAATATGCACTATAATAAATGACTTATAATTAGAGGCACACATAATACAGCACGTCGAACTGGAAACAGGCTCTGACGCACGTTAACTCTGGTATATCGATGCTAGAAGAGAACTGAAGGCAGTTCGCTGGGCAGAGTTTAAATACGGACATATCTAATTCAGACGAACTGGCATAGAAGAAAACGTTAAATGAAACACTTGCCTTATGGAAATAGTAGAGTCAAAATTCGAGAGAATTGAGTCAATGGCGATAAGGGTATTCGTTAAAAGAAGTACAGTCAACCAAAGGAAATAATCCACACGAGTTTAATACTTAATATTACATTTCATGCTAATGTGTTGTTTTAATAGCTTTTTTAATTATAATTATTTAAATTTAATAATCTTAATAATGTTAACTCTAAATGTAATATTAAATTATTAAAAATAAATTAATATTGAAACGGTAAAACTTAGAGTAAAACTCAAGTGTGGATTATTTCCCTTTGACGACTGTGCGTGCGGCGTGTGCACAACGAATATCTCCGGTCACCAGCAAATTGTCCGAAGAAGTTGAATTTATAAAGCACCTCCAGTTGAGAGCACGAAGCTGCCAGGTTCAGGAAATATTCCCCCTGTTCCTCCAGTAAGATAAGAACGCATGGAGAACGGGAACACTCCTAACATGCGCAACTCTGCGTCCGTAGCGAAGCGTATATCGGTACGAGTCGCTTCGATAAAAGTTTCATGGCCCTCGTGTTGGGCATAGTTCACTATCGTTAAACGGCTTAAATTCAGTTCTCCTACCTGAGGAAATAATCATAATCTCGCCGAAGACCTTCTCCTGTTCCCCTTCAGGGTGGAGGCTGCTGCTCGTGGATTCTTCCTCCTCACAGCCTTTTACATTTCCGACACCTCTGTTATTTGTTATCCAAATGTTATTTTTCTGCTTTCATCCAGTTAGTGTATTTCTATCCTTTATTGTATCCATTCAATGAACACCCAGCTGCTTATTTTGCTTCTATCTTTATCCAGTCATTGTACCCAACTTTTGCTCATTATCTTTATCCTGCCATTGGTTGTATTTTATCCAATCAAATTACTCCATTGTACCCTATTTCTGTATTTGAGTTCTCTAGTGTATATCTTTGATAAAGCCGGGAATAAATGGCGAAAATAATAGGAAACTCTGTTCTTCCTTTATTTCAGAGATAGATTTATTAACTGAATCTTATACAGGGTGATTCAAATCGTGTGTAAAACAATTTAAGGGGGTATTATAGAGATCAAGATAAACACAAAAAGCCCTATGAACATGGGTCCGAATTCGAACGATAACTGAGATATGAACAGAAATAAAAATGCCTCCACCAAGATCAACAAGGGTTATGTAAAGTCTAGATTAATGAAATTTGGTGGAATAACAGGGTACATAAAACTGTGTATACCGTTAAAATGTGATCGAATTCCAACAAGAAGTTTCCGAGTTACTCATTCGAAATCATAACACGTGTTCACTTGTGAGTACTAACCAGAACTTGTTACAATTTTGACTGCGTAACTCGGAAACTTCTCGTTGGAACTCGATCAAATTTTAACGGTATGCATAGGCTTATGTACCCTGTTATTCCTCAAACTTTCATTATTCTAGGCTTTACAAAGCCTGAGTTATTAACTTGATCTTGGTGACGGCATTTTTATTTCTGTTCATATCTCAGTTATAGTTCAAATTTCGACCCATGTTCATAGGATTTTTTGTGTTTACTTTGACCTCTATAATATCCCCTTAAATTGTTTTACACACGATTTGAATTACCCTGTATATTCATTCCAAAAATACGCCAGAAACATTATAAAGGGAGCAGACAAGAGAATACCCTAAAGCGCCAAAAGTCATGGGATACCTATTCAATATCGTGTAGGGCCTTCTTTGTCCCGGCGGAGTGCAGCAATGAAAGTCCTCTGAAGAGATGTTCAGCCATGCAGTCTCGAAAGCCACCGATAATTGCATGTGTTGCAGGCTATTATGCACGAATGGATCGTTCGATAATATCTCAAAAACGTTCGATGGGGTTCATTTCTGGCGATCTAGGTGGCTGATTAATTTTGTTGGAATTGTTCAGAATGTTCCTCAAACCAATTACTAGTAATGTTGGCCCAGTGACATGGCGCATTTTCCTCTTGGAACATCCCATCGTTTTTAGAATAAATGGAGGCCATTAATGGCAGCAAATGGTCCCAAGCAGCAGGACATAACGATTCCCCGATCAGTTGTCGGTCCAACCTAATCAGAGGACTCATACCTTTCATGTAAACACCAGCTTGTACAGTGCCTTCTTGACAACTTTGGTCCTTGGCCTCGTGGGGTGCGCCAACTTGAACCCTACCATCAGCTTGCACCAACTTGAATCGTGACTGATCGGACCAAGCTATGTGTTTCCAGTCACCTAAAGTCCAATAAATATGCTCACAAAGGCACTCTTGTCGTCTTTTGCTGCCGTATCCCATCAGTGCCAAATTTAGCTGCACTGATCTCGTAAACACGATTCTAATACGCCCCTCATTGCATGTGGCTGTCATTTGACCTCGTGATGTGTCTGTTACGAAGGATCATTCTGTTCAGATGTCGCTGGTCACGAGCATTTAGGAACTGTGATGCACTCTCCAAGTTAGAGGTAATGCCTGAAATGAGGTACTCTCTTTACACTGTGGATCGATGAATGCTGAATGGTCGCACCGTCTATCATTCCGTGTTCAAACTCGAATAATTCTCGTCGTGTAGCCTTAATCACCTTACAAGACGTTTCAGACGACTGCTAATAATCGAATACATCCTGCCTATTTATACATCTTTTACACCGTACAAGCGACACCTGAAAATTTGCGTAAGACGCTTTTAGCACTTCAGTGTATTCTACATGCATGTTTTTGTGTGCCTGTAATGCAGACTTGAATCTACGTATATTAATGCTGCATTTTTAGCTCATTTAATCGAAAACCATTTCTGTATAATTTTTATTGTGAATTGAATCTTTGCAATATGTAGAATGATTTTATTGGATTACGTTTGATGTGATATTTCTTACAGTAGAATGCCTATATTTTCTTAAATCTCATTAAAGCGTGAATATCAAAAAATATCCGTAATTAGTCTTTAAATTTTTACATTTCAAATTTTTGCTCTTTAAACCTTTATTTTTAATAGCTACAGTTTTGTAGTAAAAGTTCCATCGTTATTAAAAATGCCTAATTTTTATTATACTTCAGAAAGCTTAATATTTGCATTTAAGTGGGTAAACAAGTAAATATGATACATTTCTTAGAATTTTAATTCTCTAAGCCAAATAGAAGTGTTTTATAGTTAATATATACATGAGGAAACAGAAAGAAATATTCTATCCGCTTTTAAGTTTTCGTCTTCTACGAATAAAGGAAAGAAAATCATTATTAGAAATAATCATTTTATCTTTTACATAAACAAGGATTTTCTTTATATTTATTTTAATTCAAATAAAAGGCTGAAATCTTTGGCTTTATTCGTTTACAGCTGCTGCTATGGAATTCGAACTGTGTGGGTGAGGAGAGTGGTCTTTTCCCGTGCACACTCAGTGGGCATTTCCTAGGGGCAGTTAAGGTTTGAGCTTTCTGCACCGCCGACCCCGCTTCACCCCGATCGGAAGAAAGTGAATCACATTCTTTGAATCCCAGCCAAAAACGGGAAGAGGAAAACACACATGAAGGATAGCATGAAACAGCAGGACTTACACAATATACGACTTGTTCAATGACTCGGAAGAAAATTGCTCACTTAAGCTCTCAGTATGACAACCAGAGCAAGAGAAAGTGGCAATACTAACCGATCTACAGATATGCCCACGCCAATACGGTAACAAATACAA
This sequence comes from Rhysida immarginata, assembly GCA_023313115.1. NCBI lineage: Eukaryota > Metazoa > Arthropoda > Chilopoda > Scolopendromorpha > Scolopendridae > Rhysida > Rhysida immarginata. The sequence continues at coordinate 419,706 of JAHWFO010110510.1, read as the reverse complement.
AAGAATAGAAGCGACACAAACACGACAATTATAAAGGACGTCTTTCAATATCCAAATGTCTGACTTTAATTTTTTTTTTGTTTTCTTGAAAAGAATGAATTTGGTATTTGTCAAAAGAATGGTTGCCAAAAACTTAGGATCTTTTAAAAAAGCCATTTTGAAACTTCATATGAAATGTCAAGAAGCACAAAGCTTATTTTAAAATTTCACTTATCTCATTTATTAAAATCGACCACATTGGTGTTTTTTCGTGTAGCGTATTCTCTCCAGTTAAGAATTCGTCGGAAGCTTCAGGTTTAATCTCGACTCCTCAAAGAACATGACTACATATAACATATTCCTGTATCTCCAAACTCCTTAGCCCTGTTTTTCTATACATCACAAGGTAAAGTGAGTTCACAGCGACGCACAACATTAATTTTCGTGCGTAAAGGTATTTTTATCGTAAGCATCTTTGCCCCAAGCAGTTTTGTAGCAAACAAAACACTATTCTTATAAATCGAATTGAATATAAATGATCATGAACAAACAGACCGGCTAATGAATTAGAAACATTTGTGAAACATATGTAAATTTGTTATAATCCATTTTTATGCAAAAATAGTTTGAGATCATACGGTTCAGGCGCGTACTTATCACCTGTACTTTAGGAAGGGATTGGGTGAATATAACCATAACATTTGATCAACATGGGATAAAAGAAGGACCTAACTAACTGCTTTTCTCCCTGAAAACGGTCTCGTTGTGGTGCTTGTCTAGCTGGAGCCACGATTGAAACAACGAAGCAGGTGGCTGGATTCTCGACAAGTGCAATACGATGAGTATTCAATCGTTCGAAACTGATCCTCAATCGTTGGAAAATGATCCACAATCGTTGTCTAAAAGGGGGTCACTGTAGTTCTAAGATTATCTTTGTAGAAACTTGTACGGAGAAACAGGATATCTACTATGCAGCAACTGACAAATGGTTTTTACCAAGGTTGTTTTTGATTCATATCTATAAACCAAAGATTGTACAAAACCATGCGGATCCAAATGGGCAGTCTATACCAAAATCCTGATTTCTGCAGAAAACATAAAAGTGTTATCTGGTGTGGAATGTCGTGACTGAACGCGTGAAGATTAGATCTGATGATTACTGACACACGTTGTTTTGTTCCGAAGATAGGCAGAGGGTTCGGAGAGCCCCATGAAACAATGTACCCATCATGCCTTATGAGAACAACTAAAGTTTATGGTGGCGGTGGTGGCAAGGAATGGAGATTCTTCTGTTGATACGAACTAGTCCACTGATATTCATGAAAGGTTGAGTGAGTTCCACAGACTCCTAAATACCGTTGCCGATCAAGTCTGTCTTGCAACAATGCATTTATGCCACATGTGGCAGCTTCTTCATGGAAGACAATTCTACTGTTCTCATACGCACGGTTGGTTCAGCAACGGTTTAGCGAGCATGAAGATGACTTCCGTCGATTATCCTGACCACTTAAAGTTCAGATCTCAACCCCATAGAGCGACATATCCGACAGCAGGGTCCTTGTTTAACAAATCTGTGAGAACTAAGGGACTATGAACTACAACTCTATCAAATCATAATAGGGGAATACTGTTGAACGCCTGGTGTTCTTTAACTCAATGCAAATCCACACACATGCTATAATGCGGGCCAAAGGGGCTCTAATAAAAAAATCAAAGAGATGTTTCTAATTTATTGGCTCATAGAATGTGTACATACGAGATTATGTTTATGCAATACAGAATATTGAATAGTTAAAGTTTGTGTTTACGTTGCTGGTTGTGCGAATAAAACGAAAGCGAATTTCTCCTTATGACATCATCTATGAGTATTTATTAAAAAAATATTGTGATGGCTTTAGAATATGAGAAATGGTATAGTAAATGATCAAAGGCGGTCTTGTCCATATTTTGTCGAAATTTCGATAATTACGCTTGGGTTCTAATGGCAACAAAATTCTATATCACATTGCATTGCCGAGCTATTTTCAGACCTTGTCTAATTGGCGATGGTAAAATACCGAAACGCGCCTTAATGCAATAAAGAATTTTGTTGTCGTTAGAATCCAATTATCTACATTCAATCAAGGAAAAACGAAGTCATATTTTTCGTACAAATAATTTAATGAAATTTAAAAGAAATGGTACTCATTCAGCTGCAAATGTTTGGAATATAGTGAAGTGAAGTTAGTTAACACGAATAAAAAACTTATAACTCGGCAAGCAATCAGCTTTTTCACACCCACAATCGTCTGATTCGTTTCATTATATTAAAAGAAACGGAGGCCTTTTACTTCATCAGCAATCATGAAAATTCTTGATAAAAATTAATCTATTCACGAATCTTCTCTCAAATGGAAGGAATACTCGGAGATGCTTTAAAGGTGATGAAAGTGGAAATCAAGACACAGATAGCATTAAATATAATTTAAAGCAAAGCTGTTATGTTCTAACATATTAAAATAAACTATTCAATTTTAATATTTAAACAGTTTAAAGATATTATGACTTTTGCGTTAAAGTACAAATAGTTTTATTTAACTCTCAATTTCTTATGAAATTACGATGCTATTATTGCAATCAGAAAGGTATGCATGTAACTTTCAAAAGTTTAATTATGAGACTAGTTAATTTAACTGCAGGTGAAATTATAAAAATTTCCGAAAAGTTTTCACTTTTTTTCCATATTGCCCGAAACGAAACATATAAACATTGATTTTTGAAGTGAGCGCGATAGCCCATCTTATTCTTAAAAGGACAAGATAATTGCACTATTTAGAAACATTGCCTATAGGTCGTTATCACAAAATCAATAGTTGAATAATCATGCAGTTATTGCAATTTATCCGAATATTAATTTACACTATATCTTAAATATTGTTATAAATAGATCATTCCATAAAATTTCTTTTAAGCGAGTATGATTTTCTACATCTTAAATTTTTTTTAATTAATTAAGTAAAGGTTATCAAGCTCGTATAGATTATTAAGCTAAGTATAATTTCCAAATAAAATTATAAATTCCGTATTTTTCGGAAGGTTGATCCCTTAAAGGGCTCGAATTGAAATGGAAGACAGAGAAAGAAAGAAAGGAGAGAGAAAAGAGAGCGCGACGAAAAATGGCGGTAAATTAATGAGATCGAGAGTGCAGACTAATTTGGAAGAGAGGTTAAGTTTCCCTAATAAAACTACGAGGAACAGCTTTAGGCTCTAAGATTCTCCAAAACGATGTTAAGCTCAAGTTTCGGTGGAATCATAATCAGGTTTTACTGCAATAAAGTAGCCTTTAAGGAACAAAATAAAACTTTAAGGAACATCTTAAAGATGAGTAAAGAAAACGTGAGGCTGACCAGGCGTGTTGTAAGTTCTTTCTTAAAGAAAATGGAATGAGTCTAAGCCTAAAGCTCAAGTTTCAAAGAGAAGGCAGAATTTAAGACATCTTGTCTCTGTAAGTAATAAATTTACTTTTCACGAAAATACAAATTGCATAATTTATTTTTCTTTTAGAGATCATCCGAAGCTCAAAATCATTCCTTTCGAGATATCTGCGGCTAAATTCAAATCCGTTTTTAAATTGATAGAGCCATAAAATTTAAAATCATTCTCAGCGCCTCATTTATTCAAGTAGGAAAAAAAAAAAAGATATACGAGGTAAAGTCTACGTATTCCAAAAGTGTTTTCACCTAGGTAAATGATGTTCGGCTTCCTTGCAATACATTAAATCAGTGACTTTAATCGGTTCAGGCAAGAAGTCGATGTTCGAATTACGTCGGACGATGCTACCAGTATTTATTGTTTCTTAGCAATAGGGATAGATAGACATAATTAGTAATGTTCAACTGTTTTGACTGAAACCTGATTTTGAGCCTTTTTTTAGGAAAGTTTTTTTTTTATCTATACATACAAAGCACAATGTTTGTCCGGTTTTAAACTGCAAATTGGAAGTAAGTTATAAAGTTGAAATTTAACACACATATTTGTAATACTACCACAAGGATGGAAAAAATCCAAAACTGGAGATAAGTGTCTCAAAAACATAGAAATTGATAATCTGTATAACTACACACCTTTTCAATGAAATTGCCCCACTAACAAGGAGTTATCCGACCTTATCCATATTTAGTAGAGGGGGGGTTCGTCTATCTCTGACTAGTAAACGATTAGATGCATGCTCACGGGACATGACCATTTAGGTTGATACATAGAGACGTCCCAAGCAGTAGGGAGGAAGCAACTGCCTCGAACGTACAGTACTGTAATCCGCACAATGGTCTCAATGTCGCGACGACGATAACGACAACCGTTCACGCAATTAACGAACTTTGAACTCCAAAGCTGGTTGGTCAACCAGACGGATTGCTGTCCACGCACGGACGGTTGGCCGATGTTGGAGGCCAAGGCGAGAGGAAGGCACACATTCTAGAAGAAGTACCCGGCGTTGCCCGGGATAACTACACTTGGATGTAAACAGAACAATCTCAAAAAATTAAATTAAATTTTGTAATATCTTAAAAATAAACACATGAAAATGCTTAGAATTAATACAGTAAAAATTCTTAATGAAAATTCGAAAAAAATCTTTTTAAAGGCTCACAATGGATGGACCGCTCCAATAATTTCTTACTCAGGTAATCTTACTTCAGATGTACACTTGATGTTGTTGCAATTTCCACTCTTCTCTCGTTGTGTTGAAGCAAAATTTGGCCTTTCATCACTTTGGGTAGTCTAGCGGTCGCCAATTCTTCTATTTACTTGCTTCCCATTTGCTCAATACAGCACGGAGCTAAAGGTTTGCTTTCTCTGTCGTCTTTCCACTCTTTCTCAATAGTCTGCTAACTCTTCATTATCTCCAGCTACTGATCATTTTTAAAGATTTTCAAGAAATTGTTAAGTACTAAGAACTCTCTTTTCAAAGAAAAACCTGAATAACAGGAATTCTATGCATTGTTACAAATTGAAACTTATCCATATTGCATCATCATTTTATGTTCATGGTTATAATTCTTGGAAAGATTGCTTTAACATTACATCATCATTCTGTGCTCATTGTTATTGGTGAATTGCGCGTTGATACCATTGTTGATGCGAACACAATGGGCCTATTGTTGCACAAACTTTGCCTTGCATTGTTGGTCATGAGATATATATTGTTGGTTCATGCAGTGTGTTTGTGAATTGCGTGTTGATACCATTGTTGCAAAAACTTTATCTTGCATTGTTGGTCATGCGATATTTCTCATTAATATGCCCTGCTATAACCATGAATATCGATTTTTTATCAATAATTATTATTTTTTCGAAATCTGATGTAGACAGTGACCTTCCTCATGCTTTGAAGGTCATGTATGCGAAATT